>APFE031675673.1:181631-215545 GCA_000404065.3 Pinus taeda | reverse complement strand
AAATATTAAAAAACATAAAAAATAAGAATAAAAAAACAAAACCTGTTGAGCATTTAAAATTACAACCATTATAAAATCAATATAGATCCATCTTAATCATGAATCAAATCTCATTATACGCAAACTTATTTTTAGAAGGCAAAACTTGAAAGAAGATTTAGACATCAAGAAATTTTTTTAGAACGCAAAACTTGGAAGAAGACTTACACATCAAGATATTTAATCACTTGCTTGATAAATCTATGATTAATATAGATCTATGGCTCTCTCTAATACGTCTGTATTTTTTCATTGTTTAAATGATATTTTCTAATAATTTATTATTATTAATATTTACATTAAAAAATGAATGAGTTACACATTTTAACTAAATTATTTTACCTTTAATTACTAAGGTAAACATTAGCACAAACATTAATTATATATATAGAAAGAGATTGATCATAATGGAAACACACACACACATCTATATCTATATACACACACTTTGTGTTATAGAGAGAGAATTCATATGAAATATATTAGTTATATGTTATATTCAAACAATTTATATAAGTTTCACACTGAATAATTATAAGGAAATATAAGTTATTATTATTATTATTATTACTACTACTTTATCTCTATAACATTTATATAAAATTATTATATATTATAGAAAAAATATATATTATGTAGGTACCATATATAATTATATTTATATATATATTACAACCACAAGAAATATCATTGGGAACTAAAAAATTATTAAGTATTATATAAAATTTTCATGAATTTCACTTCATTGAACATATCATCTAATTTTCCTGATATTAATTTAAACCATAATGAAGTCATACAAAAGAATATTATAACAACATAGGTACTTTTCACCAGGAGATGAGATTCAACTTGGCTTGCCGTTAATCGCCATCCTTTGTTGTCGATTTCCCCCAGTCTGAATGTCGATGTGCCTAATCCGAATGCGATTACCCATTGATTGACCTCGCAACCTACTCCTTGGGTACTCTCCTTCCCCGCGGACCCCCAAGCTACAATGGGGTTGTACAATGAAGGAATGTATTAGCTGGTAGAGGAGAGCACTCCTTGGCTCAAGAGTCCCCTCTCTCAAGTCCTCTACCTCACCAAACTCACTATAGCTCATAGTCACTACTCTGGCATAATCTCATCCATTCAATAGCAAGGTAAAGAAAATTCCTCTCTCCCATGGCTTGCCCCTTCTTTTATAGGAGCCCCAATAGGTGACACTTGGTATTTCATGCATACTTAATTATTTTTGATAATCCAATAGTTTTATTATTCACCCACCCATGTGTCACTCTATCATCAAGGATCTCCAAAATTATTTATTTAAATTTTAATTTAGAAATAATAGTTTTCCTCACCTTAACAAGATTCCTATTTCTTCTCTTATTTGTCTCTTGATCCCCCTTTTTACTCCTTAATTTGTGTTCATTACTAAAGTCAATTGATAAGTCAAGATTTGATGCCCTATCTACTCTGTAATTTAACTCAAGTTTTCTCTTAGATGTATATTCTTATGTTGGTTGTTGCCACATGGAGGTTCTCTAAAATTTAATTTATTAATATTATTTTAATTTACAATCCTATTCTCTTAATTATGTTTAACTATTTTAGGATTAATATTTATCCTTACATTTATGTCCCTCCTTCCCCTTTTCACCTAATTAAATTGCATTATCTACCTAAAATTTTCCAACATGGAAAATGTAGAGTTTTTAAGGTAAAATATTTTATTTCTTCCTATGATCCCCTTAACCTAAGTTTTATTCATGATTTAATTACCTCGGTTCTAATCATCATTTACCACTTCATGTGAATTTACATGGTTTTCATACCTTGATTATATTTATTAATTTATTTATTTTTAATGATTCCAAAGGTGCCAAGTTTGGTCATGCCGTTCAAGAACTTCCCTTGAAGTTCCAAGGGTGTCACACCTAGTAATTTATTTGTGATGCCAAGGGTGCCAAGTTGGTCGTGCCCTTCAAGAAATTCCATTGAATTTCCAAAGGTGGCACGCCACTTTCCCTTCAAGCATTTAGTGGCTACAAGGGGAAAGTATAGGTGCAACGACAAAAGCCACTATCATCTCTTATGTTTCCTACAATAATGAGACTAATGGTGTCGGGGATCAAGGAATCTGTCTTAATGTGCACTCCCCGATAAAATCCTCACGAGACACGCAACTATCGGTCCTTCCCTCATGACATTGTGATCTTCAAGATTAAGGTGTTTTAACCTTTCCAGCCCAAGTCATAGCAGGAGTGTTAGTGGGCGAGATCATGGACACTACTCCACCCCTCTCATGCAGTTCCATCCAATTGTACAACCCATCATGCATATGTGAGTCATTCAGCCAAGCAACTAATCTGTGCCTGCAACCACTAACATATCATGAGAATATAGATAAACATATATAATAGGTTTCAAAATTGACTTAGAATTTCAAAGACACAATATAAATTTTGATCAAACCAAGTTTCAACTCATTATAGTTGAGTGCCTCTCGTGGTTTTGTGCCATACTCAATAATCATCAGTAACAAGGTTTCTTGTTGTTAGTCATTGTCATAGTAGCATCATAAAAATCACCTAGTCATTTGTAGCATTATTCATTGTGAACCAAAACTAATACAAGTATGTAGCATAGGGAACACATCCATCATGGCTATAATCATCATAACATAAATGGAAACATACGTATCCATCAAAGTTATCAACATCGTAACATATATAGAAACATACCTATCCATCAAAGCTATCATCATCATGATATCAATATAGAGCATATATATCCTTTACTTCCATCATCATCATAAATTCAATAGAGGCCAAACATAACCATTTATGATACAATCATCATAATATCAATAAAGAACATGCATAACCATTAATTCTACAATAATCATAATATCAATAGAGAACATACATAAACATCACAACCACTAATATCTCATACAGTAATAATAGAGTCATGTGCCCAGATCTTCAACTTGAGGTCGTCAAAGAACAATGTGTGGGCCTTAGGGCTAAATAAATGTTAATGTCACATCATTATCAGCCAATTAGAGTGGGGCAGTACATAAGCCCCATCTTAATAATAAACTCGTCTTCAAGTCCTTGGAATAGGTAAGGAAAATAGTGACGCATCTCCTTGACATCCTCCCAAGTAGCTGAACTAGGACTATAATTGTCCCATTGGACCTTAAGTTGATCCACTAATCATCGTCTAAGCTAAAAAGTTTGCTGGTTGAGTATGCAAATTGGTTTGGCCATTACTGTTCCCTCGTCTAAAACCTGCAAATGACCAAAGTAAATAACATGCGAAGGATCCGAAATATAATGATGTAAAACATAAATATGAAACACATCATGCATACGTGCTAAACATGGAGGTAAGGCAAGCCTATATGCCACTGACCCTTTCCTTTCTAAGATTTCAAAAGGTCCCACAAATCATGGAGATAATTTTTCTCCATTTCCAGCTCTTATAGATCTTTTTTGGGGACTTACTCATAGAAACACGCTATCTCCCACTTCATAACTTCGGTCTATCTGATGAGAATCAACATAGCTCTTTTGTCGATCTTGTACTTTTTTTAGCCTTCATCTAATCATAGTCATTTGTTCTTCCATCTCTTGCACCACTTCTGGTCCTATTAATACTCGGTCCCCCAGCTGGTCCCAATTGAGAGGTTTTCTGCAAGGTCTTTCGTATAAGAACTCAAATGGCGCCATCTTGATGGAACTCTGATAACTATTATTGTAAGAAAATTCCATGAGGGGTAAAAACTCCTCCCATCTCTTTTGTTGGTCCATCACATACATCTGATTTGTCTCAGGGTGATAAGAAGTGCTGAAGTTCAACTGGGTTCCTAAGGCTTCTTGGAAACTGGTCGAAAACCTTCTTGTAAACAACACTCCCCTATCAGATATGATCTTCCTAGGCACTCCATGCAATCTCATAATCTCATCAATAAAAAACTCTGGGTATTTCTGGTGCCTTATGTGTAGTCTTAACTGGTATGAAATGGGTGCTCTTGGTCAATGTGTCCGTCACTACAAATATGGAATCATGTCTTCTTGATGTCATTGGTAGTCCCACAATGAAGTCCATTGATATAACTTCCCATTTAGATTTTGGTATCTCATGTGGTTGCAATAATCCTGTTGGATGCTTGTGTTTAACTTTTACTCGTTGACACTGTAAGCATATTTTTACCAAGTTTATGATGTCCTTCTTCATCCCTTTCCAAAATAAGAGTGGTTTCAGGTCCACACTCATCTTCTTAACACCAGGGTGTGCCATGTATACTGCGTGATGTGCTTCATTCAAGATTAACTAGTGTATATCTTCATTCGGTGGTACATATATCCTTCCCCAAAATCACAGTAGCCCATCATTATCAAGGGAGTATTTTTAATATTTTGGGACCCTAATTTCCTCCTCCCCCAAACTTTTTCCAACCTCCTGGTACCAGGTGTCTTTAAATTGTAAATCAAGCAGTTTCTCCCTCGAATTTGTCTTTAAGGGAATCACTAAAAATATCCAAGGCCTCCTACTTAAAGCATAAACCACCCTATTTACCATTCCTTTTATGTAAGTGATATCAAAATCATATTCACTAATTAGCTCAGACCACCATCTTTGTCTTGCATTTAAGTGGTCTTGAGTGAATATGTGATGTAGCCCACAATGGTCAGTCCTAAGATCAAACTTCCTTCCCAGAAGGTAGTGTCTCCAAAGCTTTAGTTCATAAACAATTGTTGTCATTTCTAGATCATGGGTTGTGTAGTTTTCTTCATGGGTTCTAAGTTTCCTTGATGCATAAGCTATTACTATTCCTTCTTGCATCAACACGCAACCCAACCCTTCCTTGGAGGCATCAGTGCAAACCAAAAAATCTTGTTCCATATCCGACACCTTCAAAATTGGTGTTGTCATTAATAACACCTTTAACCTTTGGAATGCCTCTTCACGTTTTTTAGTCCAAATGAATTTCTTGTTGTTTCTTTAGATCTCGGTAATGGGGGTTGCTATCTTCGAAAACCCTTCGAAAAAATATGATAATACCCTGCCATGCCCATGAAACTTCGTATTTCATGAACATTGGTTTGTGTTGTCCATTCCATGATGGCCTCAATATTTACCGGGTCTAGTGCGATACCATCCCCATAGATAATGTGCCCAATATAATGAATCTTGGTTTGGTAAAAGGAACACTTTGACAACTTCCCTTATAATTGGTTTTTCTAAGTCATTGTAGAACTATCCTCAAGTGTTCAATATGCTCTTATGGGGTCTTTAAGTAGATCAAAATGTCTTCGATAAATACTTGTACAAAATTTTCTAAGTAATCTCGAAATATTCCATTCATCAAACTCATGAAAACACCTAGGGAATTTTTCAGTCCAAAGGGTAAAACTAAAAATTCATAATGCCCAAATATTGTCTTAAAGGCTATCTTCGGGATATCTTCTTCCTTGATTCTTAACTGATGATATCCCAAACTCATATCTGTCTTTGAAAACATAGTTACCCCCTTCATTTGATCAGAAAAGTCATCAATCCTTGGTAGAGGGTATTGATTTTTATCCTCACTTTGTTCAATTGGCGGTAGTCAATGCATAGTCACCAAGACCCATCCTTCTTCTTAACGAAAATCATAGGGGCTTGCCACGGAGATATGCTAGGTCATATGAACCCCAAGTCCAATAGTTCCTTTAATTGGATTTGCAGTTCCTTTAGCTCTAGAGCCGACATACAATAGCGTGCCTTTGCAATAGGTTCAGTGCCTAGTTTAAGGTCGATGGTGAAAACAATTTCCCTTTTTGGGGGTAGTCCAGGTAGTTCTTCGGGAAATACATCCTTACATTCAACAAGAAATGGATGTTTATCAAGGTTTTCAGAATCACCCTTATCGTTTAGAGCTACCATTGAGAACATTTGACATCCCTTTCACCTATATTTCCTTAGTTGCATGGAGGAGATGAACCTCAGGGACACCCCTCGGTTCTTTCCCCTTAATGTTTTTCTTTGGCTGTCATCATATGTGAAATGTAGAATCTTGTCTTTGCAGTCTAGGAGTGCCTCATGTCGTCCCAACCAATCCATTCCTATAACTGCGTCATAGACTCCTAATATTGTAGAGTACAAGGATACCTTGGTCTAACATACACCCAAGTCCACCTCGCAATCCTTTACCATCCTTCCTACATTTCTTTTCATAGCACATGACATTTCTATGTGTCTAAATTCATATTGTGCAATTTCTTTATGTTTAATCCTTGATAACACATTTAGAGAAATAAAGGAATTAGTAGCACCTAGATATATTAAAATGACAAAACTCATACCATCAATATTAGCTCAGATTTCCAAAATAGTGGAATGGTGTTCGACTTGGTGATTGTTCACCACTACATGGATGTGATGAGCCTTCCCAAAATCCCCACCGTAGTTGCATTCTTTGTTGAGTTGGTATTACCTATCTTTTGAGGGTAATCCCTCTCATAGTGAGGACCTCCACAAGTCCAAAACCCCCTCTTAGGGGCTTTACTTCTACTACCAACTGAACTAGGAGTTGGCCTAGAACTCTGATGGAAAGAGCCATACTCTTGGGATCGGCGTTGAGGTGGTGTGACTTGGTACTGTCGCATGGGCTGATGTTGTTGTGGTTGAAGAGTTTGTTGAGGTACCCTATGCGGATGTTAAGTTGGATGCCTCTATGGTGTTCTTTGATTCAAATGGAAAATGACATCAACCCATGGTATTCATCCACCCATGGAATTTAGCCATGGTATTGTAAGTGGAATCCACCCATGGTATTGTAAGTGACATCCACCCATGGTATTCATTCACCCATGGTATTATGACATACACCCATGGTATTTTCCCATGGTATTGTGACATCCACCCATGGTATTCATTCACCTATGGAATTAACCCGTGGTATTGTGACATCCACCCATGGTATTCATTCACCCATGGAATTGACCCATGGTATTGTAGCTGAAAAGTACTATAAGTAATAAGTCACATTTTTTAAAAGGATAGTTTATCCACCACAATGTAGTCCTTATAGTTATTATCTGTTTTAATCAAAAGTTTCTTTGTGGTTTGGTTTATTGGGCATTCTACCCTTTTTCTTCTCGCATTTCAATCTTTTAGATATTTGGGGCCTCCCCCCAAGATCTGGATCAGTGGTATCAGAGCGGTTTGCTTTTTCTCTGTTTTTCTTTGCATGTTCCCAATGAGGTTGGGATATAAGGCGTTAGGGCTTGAACTGGTCGAACCTTTGCAAGTCTAGCCTCGCAAATCCCAATGGCCTCCCATGGTGAATGAGAAGAAAGACAAGGGAGCAGGAGATCCTATCAAAATCTTGCTCAAAGAAGCCCTCGAGCGGCAAAGGAATGCGATGATGTTTAGCTTTTTGCATAGATCCTTCAGCGGCTACCCAGAGGCAAGGCATCAGCTTCCAAAAGCTACTCGGGAAATGCCACACCATTTAAGGTACAAGTTAATTTTGAAATCCCCATCTTCGAGGGTCAAATAGATGCAGATGCTGTAGATAAATGGTTAAATCTACTAGATGGGTATTTTTCTGTTCATGAATTTTTGAGTTAGGAAAATATTATTTTTGCTCTTCTCAAAGCGGCCCCCCACGTCAAGGACTGTTGGGAAACCTACTGCGAGTAGAAGGATGAAAGTACAGGCTCACTATTTTCAGTCACACCCACTTGGGATTCATTCTAGGATGCCATTAAGGAGCAATACTACCTTGTCAAAAGCTACAAGGAAAAATACATAAAGTGGACCACACTGTGACAGGGAAGGGACTAGATGTGCCAAAGTTCACCAACATTTTTCATACCCTTCGCACATAGTTGGGTATCAAAGATTCTGATCTGCATTTGGTACTCAAATATTACGGCTGCCTACACAGATACATCCAGGAAGAGATGGAGTTCCTGAACATCTCCTTGCTTGGTACGGTGTATCGATACGCTATTAAAATCGAGAAAAAGTTCAAACAGAAGAAGTGATACTTTGGATCTGCAAATCCGAAGACAAAAGGACAAAGCCAAGGTGGGGCGGCTGAAGACAACCCTTCGAAACTGCAAGAAAAGAACAACACCACGAAGTTGAAGAAGGACACAGGAAAGTGGTGTGAGTTCCACAAGAGCCCCACTCACAACACAAGTGAGTGTCGGACCAGGCAGTCGCCGGTGGCAGAGTTGAAGGCTTCTGAATTAGATGCATGCTTTGACCTTGAGCCAGAACCCGACAATGGGAATGGAAAAGGGAAGCAAATCATTGATGTGGATCCCAGTGCCACTGTTGCCATCGCAAAGATCCAGAAAAATGAGCCCGAAGATCCAGAGGAGGGGGAAAGTCTTTTCCACTCACAGACATGGGTGAAGGGTTCGCTACTGCAATTCATTTTCGACAGTGGTAGCCAAAAGAACCTCATTTCTGCAGAGGTTGTGAAGTGGTTGGGCCTACCGACTACACCACAACTACAACTGTATAGTATCTGGTGGCTTCATGGAGGAAGAGATCTCAAAGTTCATTATTAGTGTCGCCTTCCCTACAGCATCAAACCCTTCACAGATGAGGTATTGTGTTTTGTTACACCTCTGCATGTTTGTGATGTATTATTAGGCTAGCCATACTTGTGGGGGAGACATGCTGTGTATGAGTCAAGGCCTTGTACTGTCATTATTTCTTTGTGTAATTCATTATACAGGATACCAAGGTAGCCCCACCTACCACCACCTCTTTGATCAATTCTAAGAAAGGTAGCAAGCTCATCTCCCAGACTAGGAAATTCATCTATCTGGTTCACTCCCAAAGAAAGGGGAAGATCATTACCACATCCATGACCCCCGCGAAGGGTTCCTCCATGTAGTAGAAACAATAAAGGGATATGGTCATGATAGAACACAGGAACAACTTCTCCTCACCCACAAGGGTACCCCACACAAGCTTCAGGTGGGCAATAAAGTTTGGTTAAATCTATAGAAAGAATGCCTTACAAGAGCCCATCAGAAGCTTCGACCACGCCGACAGGGTCCTTACACCATTACCAAGGATATGGGAAATAATACTTTGGAGCACAACATTCCTCCCTTCCTTCGCTTGCACTGAGTGTTCAATGTGGACTATGAATCCAGCTCAGCAAAAGCTTCCTCATCTCAGGGAGG
This sequence comes from Pinus taeda, assembly GCA_000404065.3. Classification (NCBI taxonomy): domain Eukaryota; kingdom Viridiplantae; phylum Streptophyta; class Pinopsida; order Pinales; family Pinaceae; genus Pinus; species Pinus taeda. The sequence continues at coordinate 206,315 of APFE031675673.1, read as the reverse complement.
AACTCAACGCAATGGGGACCATTGCTTCCTAAGGGGGAGGCATGATCTAGGTGGATGTTGGTGGCCACCCACCTATCCCATTTGGACCCCCACAACTATCTCTTTTAGTTTTTCATTTTCTATAATTGTAGCACAATTTACTATTTTTAGCAGTTTTTTGGGTCTTAAACTTCCGGAGCCGTTTTGAGGCCCTAAACGACGTTTTTTGGGAAATCTGGGAGCAACATGGGTCCATGGACCGATGTTGCTCTTCGCAAGGTTATAGTTCTCAGATAGATCTTTCTAATGAGTTATTATACGCGTCAAACAAAGATCAGGTGCCAAAGTTATGACCCCGAGAAATTGATGTACCAATTTACCCAAATGGGGCCCAGAGTTTGGTGTTTCATCTTCTAGGGTTAGGTTTTGGGATGTGAAGGGTTTTCCATTGTTTCTTAACAATAAATAGGCCTTCGAGCCTCATTGTAACACAGTTCAAAGGCATGTAGCTGCTACATCTCTTCTCAGGGATAAGCTACCATCGCCCTAGCTAGTTTATTTCCATTTCTGTTTGTAAGCATATTTCAGTATTTTACATTAATGAAATGAATTATTTTACATTTCATCGAAGTCCATTTGCTAGGCCCCACACTGTCAGTATCACAATTGGTCACAAGCATTACAGGGTATCTCTATCCTCGGAGCTTCGTTCATCAAGGTTATGGGTCATCCACAAACCTACACTTCATCGAAGTCCATTTACTAGGCTACACACTGTTGATATCACAGTTGGTAACAAGCATTAAAGGGTATCTTTATCCTTGGATCTTCATTCATCATGGTTATGGGCTAACCATATAAAGCCCTTCTCTTTTGTGGGTCTTCATATTAAACAAAGCCTTTGCAGGAGGGAACTTCACACAATGGGGACCATTACTTCTTAAGGTGGGAGGAATGGTCTAAATGGAAAATGACATCAACCCATGCTATTCATCCACCCATGTTATTCATCCACCCATGGAATTTACCCATGGTATTGTAAGTGGCATCCACCCATGGTATTGTAAGTGACATCCACCCATGGTATTCATTCATCTATGATATTTGCCCATGGTATTGTGACATTCACCCATGGTATTCATTCACCTATGGAATTGACCAGTGGTATTGTGACACCCACCCATGGTATTCATTCACCCATGGAATTGACCCATGGTATTGTAGTTGAAAAATACTATAAGTAACAAGTCACATATAGAAGGATAGTTTTTCCACCACAATGTAGTCCTTACAATTATTATCTGTTTTAATCAAAAGTTTCTTTGTGGTTTGGTTTATTAGGCATTCTACCCTTTTTCTTCTCGCATTTCAATATTTTAGATCTTGGGGGCCTCCCCCCAAGATCTGGATCATTCTTTGATTTCCTGTTGACCACTTTTGAACATTGAGAACATGACCCCCTTGCAAATTTCTACGTTCCATACTGTTTCAACTTGGTATTTCTGATCTTGTGGGCCTAGTTGACTTACTAGCTCCACTACTCACGATCTCCTCCTCTACAATGATTGCTCGATGAATTGCCTCATGCAAGGTGTGAGGAATTAAGATTCTAACCTTGGACTCAATGCTAACATTCAGTCCATACACAATTTTTTTCACCTTGAGCTTTTCTGTGTTTAAGTGAGGGGCATAATGAAGTAATTCCTTGAAACGAGCCTCATACTCTAGTAGTGAGCAACTTCCTTGCTTTAATGCATTGCACTCATTTAGTTTCCTCTCAAGGAACTCCTCTGACAAGTAACGTTCTCTAAATTTCTCTTCAAATAGTTCCCAAGTTACTTCTGTTATATCTATCCCCAAATGGGTTAATAATGTCTTCCACCAAAGTAGTGCATTTCCCTTTAGTTGGAATATACCCATCTTGGCCTTCATATTTGAGGTGTAATATCTCAGGGTAAAGCACATAGCCATGTTTTCTAAACATGTCTCTACAGATTGACCATATGTGGACCCCCAAAACTCTGGAAATTTTACTTCTTCCATATCTCGATGTACATCATTTCTTGTAGTGTTTTGAGACACTTCGTTTTGTATGATATGTCCTCCATGCTCTCGTTCCAAATGATCTATTAATGCCTCGGACATGTGTTGGAACAATCTCATTAAGTTCAACACTTCTCCAACTGGTATCTGTTTTGGTGTTGTCATGTTTTCCCCATCATTGGGTAGGGAGGTGGGATTCAGTTGTTGTGGTGGCACCATATTGCGCCCTTTAGCTACCCCACTTATTCTTGTACCTCTTCTAACTATGGTTCATCAATGAATCAAGTTTTTTTCCAAGAAATGGTGTCTAGAGTAGCTCATTTTGCCTGAGATTGAACCACGTGACCACCCATGGAGACCAAACTTCTTCATTTAATACAAGTTACAGTGGGCCTAAGCCAGTATCTTTCCATCTAGCTTCTTTTCCACCCAAAAACGATGATGGCCAATAGTCTGCATGTAATTCTACATAATACAATTAGATAAATTCTTCATTCAAATGAAAGATGATTCAAAAAGAAACTTTAACATGAAAAATGAATTACATAAATAGAAATTTTATCTTTATATAAAATGTTTTCAATAAAAACTTTTACTTTTATATAATATTTATTTAACCAAAACTTAATTATAACCAGAACACGATAGATGAAGGTAATATAATTGTAAATCTAAGCTCTCTCTATTATATTTGTCGAAATATTTAATTGTGAAAACATACCAACTCTAAAATTTTTTAATAAAAAATGCTCTTCAGGATCCATTTTCAACAAAAACAGAAAGTGTCATAGAACAAAAATTAAATTAAGTCTTTCCTTATGAAATTGAAAAATGGACATGCAAAAGAAACCCTAACATGGAAAATAATTGGAATAAGAAATCCATGTGCTCGTTATTTGTCCAACCTTCCACAATGTTAATAACCAACATTTTTGACATTCTTTTTCAAGGCTTGTTTGTAATAATAACTACACCTTCAACTTTTTTGTATTTGTTTGAAGATGCAGGTAATTTTAGAAATTTTTAGATTTGACTACCTATTAGAAATACTTGGAAATATTCACATAGAAGCAAATTATTCTTAGAATTTATGAAACAAACTTTCCATCACAAAATTTTAACGAAATTCTCTTTCGGTTTTGGCATGCCTAAAAGCAAATGAATGAATTTCCAGAAATCAAACCCATTTCCCTTCTTCATTAACAACGAAAAAACTGTTCCAATAATAAACACAGAGTACATTAACATCCAAATCCATACACAAATTGCACACAATAGACGTGTATGTACAAACCAGGAAAAGCATCGAAATGCATACACAAAGTAGATTAAAGAAGAGTGATACCATTTGCATGGGCAAAGAAAACATAATGACATTGTGTAGCTTTTTAACCACAGTCAAATGCAAAAAAAGGGCCTAAAATCTTTAGTATAATGTTCGGATTCAAATTTTGGTATAATCTTGCCACCAAAACTTAATTAATATTCAAGATCATAACACACATCATAGATTCAATATATTCTTAAGTTTAAGCTCGATTGGAAGAGGCACAAATTAATAAATATGCAAAAACCTATTATCTTCCAAAAATTTCATCCAAATACTCTTCAGAATTTATTTTCAATGAAAAATAGACTTGTGAAAAAAAATAAATTTAGATTAAGTATTTTTCGATATAAAAGTGAGAAATGGATAAATAAAACCCTAAAATGAAAAATAATCTACTTTAAAATTTCCTATATAGCTTGTTGAGGATAATGCTATCAATAAGCATTTTGACATTCGTTCTCCAAGCTTGTCTGTAACGATCCCTGAATCTTCAAATTTATTGTATTTGTTTGAAGTGAGAAAATTTCAGAAATTTGTAAATCTGATCATGTATCAAAAAACTTAAATCCAGAAATAAATTGTCCCTCGAATTTACAAGATAAACCTGTCCATCAAAATTCTCTTTGGGAAACAAATTATTTCAAAGTTTTGAAAAGAGGTGAATTATTTCAGGAGTACTCTTCAAAAATATTCATCCAGAAATAAATTGTTCCTCGAATTTACATAACAAACTATCCATCAAAATACTTTTTAGGTTTCAAAGTTTTGAAAAGAAAAAAATCATTTTAGGAGTACTCTTCAGAAATATTCATCAAGAAATAAATAAACGGATGACAAGTTCTACACCCATGGAGTAGGCGAAAAATAAGCCTCAATGCAAAATCCATAGACGTGTCTCTCTTATATATAGCCTTAAAGAAAAATCTACACATGTTTATCTCTTATAACCTAGCTTCAAAGAAAAATCCACACACGCTTCTCTCCTAAACCTTTGAATGACGAAGGAGACAAAATCCTTGACATTTTTCATCAAATCCTTTAAGTATGTGAATTAAAGCTAAAACTCTTTTGAAAACCAATCAATTTAAGTTTAAAAATCTTCACATTGCAGTGCAGGGAACAAAAAAATGAACATTCATCTTATATAATTTTTTTCTTCTAAATTTATTAATTTTTATTTTTATTTCCTAGAGTTTAAACAAATTAACAAATTAAAGTATAGTATACACTCCTTTTTCATGGTCTTTTCACTAAGCTCCAAGATATAACTTATTGGAAGATACAATGGTGATTTTACACTCCGAGTGGCGAAGAAATAGTATAACAAATGCAATTGGACGTGCAAGTACAAATTAGAAAGCGAAGTTGACTTTTTTGAAGATTCGTTGAGTTTTTTTAGTTCCATTTATTTAACCACTGAATGTCGAAGCATTACTAATGGAATGTCATTGAAGTTTTTTAATTGATCGAATGTACATCATAAAGGCTCAAACTCACTAAGCATAGCTGGACATATAACTTGCACATTACTGACACACTCAAAGTCACCAAGCATAGATGGACATATATCTTGCACATTACTGACACTTGAGCAACAACTGAATTTCATTTTCCTCAAACTAATAACTCATCTTAACTCATGCATGCAGGTAGTTATCTCCACAATTCCATGACACTTGACTGACAACTAAATTTAATTTCCTGAACAACTCAAACTAATAACTAATCTTAACTCATGTAATTATATACAATAATTCCATCTTGTTAACAATGACATCCAGTTAAATGGAAGTGGTGTTACAAATAGACCTCACAAGTCAAGGTATATAAAATGAAAAAAAATCAACAACAAGAATTCAAAAGCATGATTGTTAATAAGTTAACAAAACTAGTCATGCATGCATGGGCCCATAGGCATCAAGGGTTCAACATAGCTCTGATACCAAGTGTAGGGACCAACCCTATAAACCTTTTCTTTTAAATACTAAATATTAAAAATACAGCTACAAGAAAATATCATTAGTAACTCAAAAATTATGAAGTATTATATAAAAATTTCATGAATTTTACTTCATTGAACATATCATCTAATTTACATGTTATTAACTTAAACCATAATAAAGTCATACCAAATAATATTATAAAAACATAGGTACCATTCACTAGGAGATGAGATTCAACTTGACTTGATGCTAATTGCCCTCCTTTGTTGTCGATTACCCTTGAGTGTGAATGTCTATGTGCCTAATCTGAATAAAATGACCCATCGGTTGACCTCCCAACCTACTCCTTGGGTACTCTCTTTCGTCGCGGACCCCCGAGCTGCAATGGGGTCGTACAACAGAGGAATGTATTAGCTGGTAGAGGAGAGCACTCCTTGGCTCAAGAGTCCACTCTCTAAATTCCTCTACCTCACCAAACTCACTATAGCTCGTAGTCACTACTCTGACATAATATCATCCATCCAACAGTAGGGTAAAGAAAAGTCCTTTCTCCCATGGCTCGACCCTTCTTTTATAGGAGTCCTCATAGGTGACACTTGAAATTTCATGGACAATTAATTATTTTTTATAATTCAATAGTTTAATTATGCACCCACCCATGTGTCACTCTCTCATCAAGGATCACTAAAATTATTTATTTAAATTTAATTTTAAAATAATATTTTTTTTCACATCAACAAGATTCCTATTTCTTCTCGTTGTTGTCTCTTGATCACCCTTTTTACTCCTTAATTTGTGTTCATTACTAAATTCAATTGATAATTCAAGATTTGATCTCTATTTACTCCCTAGTCTAACTCAAGTTATCTCTTAGATGGGTATTCTTATATTGGTTGTTGCCACATGGAGGTTCTCTAAATTTCCCTAAAATTTAATTTATTAATCTTTTTTTAATTCACCATCCTCTTGTCTTAATTATCTTTAACTATTGGTTGTTGCCACATGGAGGTTCTCTAAATTTCCCTAAAATTTAATTTATTAATCTTATTTTAATTCACCATCCTCTTATCTTAATTATCCCCTTTTTACCTAATTAATATTTATCCAACATGGGAAGGGTAGAGTTTTTAAGGTAAAATGTTTTATTTCTTCGTATGATCCCCTTAACCCAAGTTTTATTCTTGATTTAATTACCTCGGTTTTAATCATCATTTACCACTTGATGTGATTTTACATGGTTTTCATATCTTGATTATATTTATTAATTAATTTATTTTTAATGATTCCAAGGGTGCCAAGTTTGGTCATGCCCTTCAAGAACTTCCCTTGAAGTTCCAAGGGTGCCATGCCACTTGCCCTTCAAGCATCTAGTGGCTACGAGGGGAAAGTATAGGTGTAACGACAAAGACCACTATCGTCTCTTATGTTTCCTACTATAGTAAGACTAATGGTGTTGGGGATCAAGGAATCTGCCTTGATGCATGCTACCTGTTAAAATCCTCATGAGTGACCCAACTTTGGGACCTGCCCTCATGACATCGTGATATTTAAAGCAAAGGTGTTTCAAAATTTCCAGCCAAAGTCACGATGGGAGTGTTGGTGAGATCAGGGACACTGACCCACCCCTCACATGTAGTTCCATCCAATTGTACAACCCCATCACCCATATGTGAGTCATTTGGTGAAGCAACTAATCTGTGCCTGCAACCACTAACATATCATCACAATATATATAAACATATATAGAAGGTTTCAAAATTGACTTAAAATTTCAAAGACACAATATAAATTTTCACCAAACTAGGTTTCATTAACTCGTCATATGCGAGTGCCTCTGGTGGTTTCCTGCCATACTCAATAATCATCAGTAACAAGGTTTCTCGTTGTTAGTCATTGTCATAATAACATCATCAACATCACCTAGTCAATCATATCATTATTCATTGTGAACCAAAACTAATGCAAGTAGGTAACATAGGGGACACATCCATCATGGCTATCATCATCATAACATCAATGGAAACATACATATCCATCGAATCTATCAATATCGTAACATCAATAGAAATATACCTATTCATCAAAGCTATCATCATCATGATATCAATAGAGAGCATACATATCCTTTATTGCCATCATCATCATAATTTCAATAGAGGTCAAACATAACCATTTATGCTACAATCATCATAATATCAATAGAGAACACACATAATCATTAATGCTACAATCATCATAATACCAATAGAGAACATACATAAACATCACAACCACTAATAATAGAGTAATGTGTCAAGATCCTCAATCTGAGGTCCTCAAAGAATAATATGTGGGCCTTAGAACTACCTAAATGTTAATGTCATATCACTATCAGTCAACTAGAGCGGGTCACTACATATTATATTGAAAATATGCAATTAATATATATATAACACGTTTTCTATGTATAAAAAAATGGTTCATATTGAAATATAATAGTTAATATGGATATTCAACATAACCATTTATGCTACAATCATCATAATATCAATAGAGAACATGTATAACCATTAATGCTACAATAATCATAATACCAATAGAGAACATACATAAACATCACAACCACTAATAATAGAGTCATGTGCTTGGATCCTCATCCTGAGGTCCTCAAAGAATAATGTGTGGGCCTTAGGGCTAAATAAATGTTAATGTCATATTACTGTGAGTCAACTAGAGCAGGTCACTACATATTATATTGAAAATACACATTATATATATATATATAATATATATATAATATGTATGTATGTATGTATGTATGTTATGTATGTATGTATAGTATGTTGTATGTAACCATTTTCTATGCATAAGAAAACGATTCCATATTGAAATATATTAGTTAATATGGATATTCAAACAATTTGTTTTAGTTCTATAGTGAAATATTTGAAAAGAAAATATAAGTTAATTATTATTATTTTAATTAATTTAAATACTTTTTATTATATATATATATATCGAAAGTGATCAATATTTTATTTATTACTTGAAGAGTGAAAGTGAAATATGAAGTGAGCACAATGAAAATGAGATTAGCACTGTTTTATAATGTTTTTTTAAAGCTAACCAAATATGTATAATCATTTATGTTTTGATTATTACGGACAATGTTTTTTCTTTTAAAGTATTTTTTGAGCTGAGAGGCTCATTCTACATCCCTGTATGACCCTCCGTCCGTCTGTGTCATTTTAAATGTGTGAATCAGATGTTTAAATCTTATACTTTTCAAAAATATTTCAACTAGAGATTTATATAAACTATATTAAGATCTATGCTAATTAATTTATGTCGATATCAACTTCATATATATCTATATATAGAAAACAAAATTAAGTTTTTATGGATAAAATTTTTAATTGGTCTTATATATACTTTATTTAGCATTCAAAATACAATTTAAACAATAAAAAATAGCACATTGTATTGTGCATTCTAAAAAAGTATGCACATAATAAAATTTGATCCCTCCTCATGTTAAATCGGTACTTAAGATAGATCTATACTGGTTTTAAAAAGGCACATATTAACTTTAACATTAACACTAAAAAAATTACACATCTCCTCATACTAAATTGTAAAATATTATAAAATAAATTTATCCCCTCAATCCATTACAACATTTAATAATATATAAAAAATATTTTGCAACACACCATTTTACACATTTACGCTTAAAACATTTAATAATATAACGTTTATTATAAAATTTTAGGAGCGCAATATTTTACACCTATGCAGGGCTACATTCCATCCCTAAAACTGAATATTCAATTTCATATTCCACGAATTGAATTTCTTTTTATTATTTGATTTGGTCTTTATGTATTTCCATTTTTTTTTCTTTTCACTTGGGATTGGGGAATTTTATATATCGATGGTTCAATTTCAGTGTGAACCCATTGTTTACCTAATTTCCAGGAGGGTTGACTGTGATGTAAATGCTACCTAACTTGTTTCAGGTCGATGAATCTCGAATGTGATGAAAACGCCACTATATCATGGCATATTTTGGAAAAAATATTGAAGTTTAGTATAATTTGTTGGGTTGGGTGAAATGTTTATGTATATGTATGGAGCGGAATACATAGATTTATAAGTATGGATTTAATATTAGTAGACAAGGATTAAATTTTTCCATGTGTAAAATCTAGAATGTTATTTTTCATTATTAAATTTATATTTAAATATTAAATAAAAATATATATAAAATTATATAAAAATTTTAATTATTAAATTTTTTTTTTTTTCATATATATAAAATTATTCACATAAATTTTTTAAATAATTTATTTAAATACCTTAGATATTGTAGAAAAGTATAAAAATAAAGAGTCATAACTCAATGGGTGATGTCTATGTATGAGCTATTTCTAGAGTAATCTCAGTCGCAAAATGCATGCGGAGAAAGCTTCTTCTTCTTTATTCCGAAACAAGTGCAGGGCTTCTACATCAAACATACCAATCGAGTAAGGAACCCTGAAAAGAAAGAAAATAATGAATCATATATAGGGGTTAGAGATCACAAAAGCTAGCGAGGGGGGAGGACGGTTCAAAGTATTTTCCACACAAAATTTGTTGGGTGAGGAGCTTGCTGACCAGTGGACTCCATCCCAACTGATGTAGGAGACTGGATCGAAGCAGGTCACGACCTTCACGATGCGTCCATTGATGGTTTTTTTGGCTCTACACTGTATGTTGTACCTGTAATTGTACTTGCCTCCAACTCTAGTGGTGGCTTTAAACCCTGCATTTTTTAATGTTGAGTACTTTGAATATATATACAAGTACTTGGGATATAGTTAGTATAGAATGGGAAAAGAGTACAATAGAATACCATATTTGGAGGGGTTGGCGAAGAAATCGTAGATCATGTCATATGTATTGACAAAGATGATAGTGGCATCTTTGAGTTGCTTGCGAAGGGAGGAAAGTTGAGCTCTGAGGAGTGGGTTATAATGTAGAACCGCTTCATTGTAGGAAATGGAGCAGCCATGCTTATCGATGTCATTGGGAGAATGGGGAAATAAGTGAGCCAGAAGGGCCCGCACCCTTGAGGGGCCACGTCCCTCAGAAGGAAAGTCCTCGCTCCCTCATTGTACAGTGTTTGCACAGCTCCTACAATAGACTTTGCAAACTTTGGAAGAATAGCAGTAGTTTTCACCTGGGTGGGGCTGAGTTTGAGAATCATGTATCCGTAGATGAAGTCATTTCCCCCGATCTCTAACGTGCATATCCCGCTCTTGAACGCTTCAACACTTGGGAGATTCCTTAGAGAATCTGTATTAACATTCCATCACTTCTTGATTCAATTCCCATTACTATTACTAATTAGATTACGTACAAATACTACTTACTATTAGCCTTGAGAGATGGGAGAAATGAATGAATCCTTATCACAAGAAATTAATGCAGTCACCCAAGAAAGTTGCTCTGAAATGAATGTGAGCATTGTGTGTGAGAATTATAAATAAGACAAATCTTTGTCACATGTTCCGAACTGTGCTTATGTCGATATTGAACGCGGAGGCATCTTCGAATCTTCCCCATCTCATCATGTACGGTCTACTACAAAGGCGTGTTTCAAAATCATAAAAAATTTGGAAGACTTTTGGACATTCATCGAGTCTAGTTAAGATAAAGGTGTGTTTCAAAATCACAAGAAAATTGGAAGACATTTGGACATTCACTTATTCTGGGTAAGATATTGTAACCTAGATAGGTGTCTTTTTAAGGTGGTTCACAGTACCAATTTGTTATTTAATTTTACAAAAATAGGATTTTTTCAAAATATGGCTAGGATTTCTATGACTTCCACGTTAAAAAAAGCATAATTTTTAGACTACGGCTACATTAATTGGTAACTTTGAGCTTTAACCTTGATATTATTTATTTTATCAATTATTTTATTTGACCTTCACTTATTACCTTTTTTTAAAAATTGGCCCAATCTAATTTTTTGGGATTTTTAATCTTCTTTGTAAATTGAATATTCTAATCCATCCCACTTTTTAATAAATATTTTATTTTATTCAAATTAGCAGTTTCAATTCACTATCTTTGTTTAATCGGGCGCCTAGATCTAATCCTCCATCTTGTAGAATTATCATTGCTTACTAACTTAAAAAGAAGATGGTGCCTAGATCTAATTCTCCATCTTGTAGAATTATCATTGCTTACTAACTTAGAAAGAACAAAGAATGGAAATAGAAATAAAAATTACTCATTGATGGCGTTGGCCAAAAAAATTTCTCTTATGTGATTTCTACTAAAAGACTTTGCTTAATTCATTGAAACCTTGTTTAAATTTAGATAAACTAATATTTTTGAATATTTGTGGATCTAAATTTTATAATAATAAGAGGAACAAACATTAATAAGATAGTATCAAAAATCATTTAAAATTTTTTAAAATTCTATAATAATTTAATGTTTATTTCTTTATAATTTTATCAAAAATTATTTTTAAACCACATATCTATAATAAAAAAATTAAGTGTTAATTTTATATTAAAACAATATTAAAAGAAATGTTCTAAGTTATCATAAATTTACTTTAAAATATTCAAATAATTAAATAAAAAAAACTTCTTCTGGATTTTGAGGTTGCCCCCTCTCCCTTACCCTATTTGGCATTTACATCGACAAGTTAGATGGTTGTTTAGAGGAAGTAGGATGTGCTGGCACGATCTTATCTGGGATAGTCATCATCCTTCTTCTCTACACTAATGATATTGTTTTTCTCGCAAGGTGCTCATCTGATCTTGATAAGAAACTTATACTTCTTACGGATTTCTGCTCTACCATGGGTATGATTGCTAACATTGACAATACGAAAGTTGTGATTATCAAATCTAAGAAGGACGCTTATGCTAATTTTATGTATGGCATTAGTAACTTGGAGGAAGTGTCTTCCTACAAGTACCTAGGAATTGATATTCATCACAAGCTAAACTGGAACTATAGCATTGAGAAAACGATTATTGGGGGATGGAAAATTATTTTGGTCTTGAAAATAATTGTAAAACAATAAACCTCATAATGTGGGATAGAAAGAAGTTCCTATTTAAAACTTTAGTCACTTCAGTTATCTTATATGGATGTGACGTTTTTTGTTATAGCATCTTTAGAGAATCCTGGAGAAAAATTGAGCAAATCCAGAAGCGTTTTATAACGCATAACCTCAAAATTAAAAACAACACACCCTATCCTATTCTCGTTATAGAAGTGGGTCTTTCTCGTATCGAGAGCCTAGCTATGACTAGGCTTTTGTTGAACAACCACAAACCCAATAACATAGGAGGCCATAGAGTTCCTACGCTAGCTTTATATTCTAGCCAAAACCACCTAAGGCTCAAACCAGGTTGGTATAAAGACACCAGGTCCTAGTTAAACCATTGGGAGATCAACGAGAATGTTGCATTGCAAAATATTAATAACATTAAAAATATTGTTACTTTTAAGTTCAAAGAAAAATTGTGGTGTGAGAAAGATTTAGTAGCTAAAAGAAAATTAAGATATTATAAGGAGGTCATAAACCCCACCCTAGAAGATCAAAAGCATCTCTCTGTTTTAACTAGCTCAAAGAAGAAAATTAATATAGCCAATATTAGAACGAATTCTCATGAGCTCCATAGTGAAACAGGTCATCGAGCAGTTCCAAAAACACCATGGATGGAAAGGTTCTGCCATCTCTGTGAGAATACGAATATCGAGGATGAAAATCACTTCCTCCTAGAGTGCCCCATGTACAACCACATTAGATCTTAGTTTCAAAATCTTTGCTGCAATACTGACCTTCCTAGTGTTTTACGTTGTCAAAATTATAGTGAGCTCGAGAGGCTTCTCTCCAAGCTTTTTGAGCATAGGAATAAAATCTTAAATCAAGCTAAATAATTCATTTCTTTAGGTCCAAAAGACCGAAATTCAATTGAAAATAAAACCATTTTTATTTTCAATTATTTAGTGTTGAATAAACTCTTTCATCTAAAAAAAATTATGAGAATTAAGTAACTTCATTTTCATTATTTTAATTATATATTATTCACTTTATTTTATAATATTAAATCAATAATTTAATATATATATATATATATATATATATTATATATATATATATACAAGTCTTTATTGAAATATTTTTATTTGACAAATATAAAATCATATTTTTTAAATATTTGGAATATTATTAAAAAATAATATTTATGAAATGAAATACTAATATAAATAAATTAAATTTTGTAAAAAGATGTGAATGGTTCGACACTAAGAGAGCCAAATGACGAGAATAGGGTTTTTCTCTTCAACTCTCTGACCTAGGGTTTTGCTCAGAGTTTGCGCACTATTACCCACTCTGGCAGGGGGCAGTGCCCAGTTCACGGATCTAAGATAGCGGGGGCTTGCCCTCGACTAATGGATGAAGCAAGTGGGGGCCAATGGGACCCCTTCTTACAAACAAATAATGATGGACAAAGGTAAAAGTCCTTTAGAAGGAGTGCAGTTCACGGGTTCAAACACAACAGGGAAAAATGAGCTCAGCAAGAAGACAAAAATGGATGGCAATATGAAGGAAACCCAGCTTCCACACCAGACAAAAGGCATAAAAATTCTCGAAGGAAAAGACAAACCAGATCCCACTCAAGGAGCGGGAAAGAACAAAAAAGAAGTATAGGATGCTGAAACCTCCCCCTTGAAAGGCCCAGACCTAGAAGAACCAATCGCGGAAAACATGCAACAAAAAAATCAGGGGAGATGTAAACCAAAAATCACAGAAATCCTGAGGGTTATCATCACTGACCCCAAACTGCAAGCCTATATGGATCACATGGCTATTCATGCGGTGATATGCAAGTTCATGGGCTTTTGGCCCACAAAAAAAGCCATATGCCAATGGATCAAGAAAACTTGGAAGCTAAAAGGAGATGTCACACTCCACCTGGGAGCCAAAAGATTTTTTACAGTGGTCTTTGCAAGCCTTGAAGATAGAGACTGCATTTTTTATGGAGGCCCTTACTTTTATGCCTTGGCAGGGCTCTACATGAGGCCCTGGAAACCAAATTTCGCACTAGATCAGGAAACATTCAAGCATGTTCCTGTGTGGATCCGCTTGTTTTCCCTCCCTATTGACTACTAGAGACTGGAAGCTTTGGAGCAAATCGGAAATAAATTGGGCACCTTCATTCAAGCGTCGGAAGCGACCCTCCAAAAAAGGTACACATCTTGCACTAGAATCTGTGTTGAAATGGATGTTTCAGGTGCTCTCCATGAAGGTCTATAGTTGGATTACAGAGATGAAGTCTTATTTCAAGCCATAGACTACGAACAAATACCTTTCAAATGTAGGAAATGCCATGAACATGGCCACCTGATCTAGGAATGTCCCATGCACAAGCTTGTAGAAAAGGCCAAGGATCCCCCAAGAAAAAATCAGGATGGTTTCGTCCAACCCACAAGTAGACACCGAACTAACAAAAGAAACCAACCAAAGACAGGAACCATCAACAAAAGGTCTATGAATTCCTTTGAGGTGCTTGGAGAGGAAACTGGAGCAGAGGAGGATACCCAAACGCCGATAGCAGGGCAGGACATCTCGAGAAACACTGATAAGAACAACCAAATGCCAACTCCAATCTCGATTAATGATTTTCTCCGAGAACCAAGATTGAGGAAAGATGTGGAAGGGGCTGAGGAAATGACACTAAGCGAAGTGGGCATAGAGGATTAGGACCTAAATGACACTCTAGAACAAGAAGGAATTGACGTTAACACCATAGTTGAGCAATGGAAAAAAAAGGGGTGGAACACATTCCAGGAGGAAGAGATCGACAAATTCAAGAGACCGACAAAGTCAACTTCCTCTTTCTATCAAGGCAGTATGCAGCCCTAAGAGGGTAGAAAAGGGGTATGGGTGGAACAAAAGGACTGGGAATCAAGGCACGAAACCTACACCAAACATATTCTAATGCAAAAAACAAAAAGAAACAGGGCATAAGAACAAACAATCAGACACTACATGAGCTCGGCCAAATGCTCATCAACTCGGGCAAGATGAAGGTCCTTGAGTCTTTCTCTCTCTCCTCATAATTATAGTTTAACTATGAAGATACTCTCATGGAATGCAAGAAGTCTCAATAGCCAAACCAAACAACGATTATTGAAAAAGAAAGTCACACAGGAAAATCCAGACATTGTTTTCCTGTAGGAAGCCAAATGCTCTAGGCTAAAGCTGGAAGGAATAGGCAGAAGATTGGGAAAGAGCATGTAGCACTTTGACGTAGAGGGTAATGGTCTAGAAGGGGGCTTAGCCATCTTCTGGAACCCCCACTCCCTACTCCTCATTAACGCTGAGGCCTCCACATCCTACATTTCCATTAAAATGCAAATCCTAGGAGATGCTGACACTTACTTATTCACAAATGCGTACAACCCCCAAAGGTTGGAGGATAAACTACAACTAATGGACAACCTATTCAAGATCAACAAAGGCACTCTCATGCTAAGGCCATCTATTGAGGGGATTTCAACATGATTACCTCTTTGGGGGAAAAAAGGGAGGACTTCGAACTTTAAATAGAGGTGCAGAGGCCTTCATTTCTTTCATAAGAATGGCTAACCTGGTGGACATCCAACCAAAAAATGGAATTTTCACTTGGAATAATAAGAGAGGAGGAGATAGGCTTATCACATCTAGGCTTGATCGGCTTCTAATCTTGGATACCATTCTCCTTGAAGGAATCATAGTGGAATATGAGATTATTCCATCTGGAGGATTGGATCGTTGGCCCATCTCTTTACAGGAAACCATTCTAGGCACCCCAAAAAATAGACCCTTTCATTTTGAAAAATTCTGGCTCAGTCATCCAACTTTCACCACCAACATCCAACTTTGGTGGAATGAGCATCTGGACATTAGAGGAACCAAAATGTTTCAACTCCAAGCTAGATTGAGGCGCATTAAAGCAAAGCTTCGATTTTGGAACCAAGAGGTCTTTGGCAACATCTTTGAGGCTAAGCAAGCCTTGGAGGATTAGATGACTCTAATACATAAAAACTGGATCAAAGGGGACATATCTCAAAACTCCATTAATACGTAGCATGAATTGCTGCAAAAATGGAATGATAGATGCAATCAGGAAGAGACTTTATGGAGACAAAAATTCCGTATTCAATGGCTGAACGAATGGGAGAAAAATACCAAAATTTTCCATCTCTCAGCCATGGATTACATAGGCACTAATAAAATAACCAAGCTTAAGGATGAACAAGGAACCTCCTTTCAATCTTATCAGGAGATTGCCTCTATCCTTAGGAATCACTTTAGTCTTATTGCCATAGAACTAAACATCAACAGACAAGAGGCAATCAATACAATCATTACCTCTATTCCCAAGCTAATCACAGAGGAAGAGAATAGGTCCTGGAGGTAGAAGAGGCATTCAAAGATATGGCTAATGGAAAAGCCCTGGGACCAAATGGATTCACCGTTGATTTCTTCAAAGCTTGCTGGGACATAGTGAAGCAGGACATTTGGGTGTTGGTTAAGGACTCTAGAAGATCCTCCTCCATACTCAAATCCATAAACTCCACTTTTATTGCTCTCATCCCCAAGGAAGAGGTTGCCTACACACCTTCTAAATTTCGACCTATAGCTCTCTACAATGTGTTATACAAGATCATCTCCAAAGTCATGACCAACAGGTTAAAACATATTCTCCCTTTGATCATCTCAGAAGAGCAGCCGAGATATGTGGAAGGAAGGAAAATCATGGATAATGTTTTATTGGCACAGGAAATGATCCACACCCTTCAGTCTCAGAAAAAGGCTGGAATGATCATTCAACTGGACCTCTCAAAATCATATGATAAGGTTAGTTGGTCTTATCTTGAAGCAATTTTGAAAGCTTTTGGGTTTTCCCAGCGTTGGATTAGATGGATTTTTGCCATGGTAAAATCTCTCAGCTTCTCTATTTTGGTCAATGGAGCCCCTTCGGACACCTTCTTTCCTTCCAGAGGCATTCGTCAAGGAGATCCCATCTCCCCTTTCCTTTTTGTTATCTTAATGCAAGGGCTAAGTCACATCATCAAATTGGCTAAGGATAGGAATATCATCAAAGGTCTTCAACCCCTGATTCAATCTCCCATAACTACCCATCAGCAGTTCGTGGATGATACTATGTTGCATGGCACCCCTACTGCTAAGGAAGCCCAAGGTTTCAAAGCCATTTTGAACCTGTTCAACCAAGATTCTGGTATGGATGTTACCTTCGATAAATCTTCTATTTTTTTTCTTCCATACACACTTGGCAGTCGAAAATCACCTTACTAATATCCTTGGTTTCTAGAGATGCAACTTTCCTTCTAAATATCCTGGCATTCCTCTCACTAGCAAGCCTTGGCAAAAAATCCACTAGGATCATTTTCTCTCCAAGTTAGAGGACAGGGGGAATTACTGGATCAACAGAGTTTTGAATTTTGCAGGAAGACTTGTAATGGCTAAGGCAGTTCTGCAAGCCATTCCTCTCCTCATGCTTTCTATCCTCCCAGCTCCAAAAATGGCTATACATAAAATTGGGAATATTCAAAGAGCCTTTTTTTGGTCAGGCAAAGAAAATAAACATAAGTGGGAACTTGTAGCCTGGACTAAATTATGCAAGCCCAAAATCCTGGGGGGCTTAGGGCTGCAAGACCCGGACACTATCAACAAAGCTTATGGAGCCAAGCTTTGGTGGCGATGGCTCAAGGAAACCCATACACCTTGGGAAAAATTATGGAAGTCCAAATATGCCGAGATGTGGAGATCTAAGGACCTTATCAGTATGATAGATGCCCCTGAAGGATCCCCTATCTGGAATCTAGCCAGAGCTAACAACCACCTCATTCAGAACCACTGCTTCTAGGAAATTCTAAATGGAAACAAGGCTTTATTTTGGGAGGATGCATGGAAAAACCTAGCTAAACTAGAAAACCCCAACTATTTTTCCTTACAGAGATGGTTTCAGGCAATGGGCAAGACACAAGTCCATCAATATTGGTCTGATATCAACAAGAACCAGCACTGGAGGAAATGGAACCTAGAGCCTCTCCCCCCAGAGGAAGACATGATAGACCTCCTCAGCAACCTAAACTTTGATATTAATAAGAGAATGATCTGGTCCACTCAGGAGGAGGACTAACTCAGGTGGGGAAAAATTGATGGAGGAAATTTAAACCTCAAGGAAGAAAAAAATTATCTTGAGCACTAGAACCTCAAAGGCAAAGTAGCTTGGTACCCAAATGTTTGGAATAATGCTCTCTGGCCAAAGATAAAATATTTTCTTTGGCTTCTCATGCATCCCAAAATCCTTACCTGGGAGAATTTAGTGAAAAGAGGTTTCATTAGGCCTTCCAAATGCCCCCTCTGTAAAAGGAGGAGGAAACGATGAACCATATCCTTAATTACTATGACTCGACCAATAATCTGTGGGAATGGATGAAAGGAATTCTCAAACAAACAGATAAACACAGAGATTCTATTCAAGACTCCATTGCAAATTGGTGCACAAAATATTCCAGTTGTAACACGGTTAATTCCCTTTGGAGGCTCTACCGTAGTTTTATAGTCTAGAACACTTGGAAAGAGAGGAATAGATGAATTTTTCAAAAAGAAGTCAAGCAGCTTGAAACCATCCAAACAATCATTATGCAAAGTTTAAAAGAGACTACCCTTACCACCTATGAAGTGGAACAGGACAAGATGCTCACTCCCAATGACTCACATCCTGCTGTTGTTTGGCATGAATGGTTTGATAAGTCACAAGGCTCAACCTGACCACCTTCAACCTTCTCCTGTTCCTTTAGCCTAGCTGTCCCCCACCTCGGGATTCTGAAAATTAAATTTTGATGGGGCCTCCAGGGGGAACCCTGTCCCTACAGGGCTTGGAGGAGTCATCCGTAATGACAAAAGTGAAATCCTCCACATTTACTGCAGAGCACTTGGGGAGGCCACCAACAATGGAGCAAAATTTGCAGCCCTGGAATAGGGGCTGCAAATCCTCATCCGGTTGGGTAAAGGATCTATTATAGTGGAAGGAGATTCCCTCTTGGCCATCACTACAGTGAAGAGAATGCAGAATGGAACTCGGTCGGAGAAAGTCACAAAGCACTGGAGATTAGCCATGGTTACAACGCTCATTATGAAACATCTCTCCTCCCTCAGCAGCATTGTTCCACATGCAATTAGGTAGAAAGAAAAGTTTTAGCGGATTGCCTTACCAACCATGCGGTCGATCATCCGATGGAGATCACTGACACTTGTTGGAAATATGTCACAAAAAATGAGCTTTGGGATCGGTGTACTCTCATCTCGAGGCAAGATCTTACCGGAACATCAAGAGTGGAAGAAGGGTGGCATGTTACGGCTCATTAGTTACCTATGAGAATTAACAACATACTTAACGCCAAATGAAGGTACAACGGGTGACTGGCCCATGGAGTACCTGGGGAAAGGTGGGAAATCATCCACAAGGACAAAGTTCATCAGATGGGGAGGACAATCAACAAAAAGTATGATCAGCACCATGAGAAATATGCAGAGGAGGACACATGGCTTTCAACCAATAGCCTCAAGCATGGCAGGGTTATGGCTCTGGATCGGCATCATGAGCAAGAGCTTGGAAACCGTAATGGTAGTTATTATGGAAGGAACAACATATCTCCAACGATGAAGTGGGAGATCTCAAGCCAGACCATTCCACCCTTAGCTATATCTAAGGCATCCAACCAAGTGATCAGGACACTATTTTCTCTTGGCTCGTTTCTTAACAATCGCAGTGCTGCTAGGATTTTCATTGTCTCCTCAACCTGTAATAACATTATGGCACGTGACGGTAGTCAGAATGCTTTTGCTAACTGGGACCTCAAGAAATCCCATGAGGCTTATGAGACCAAGACAACTCAGAAAGTAAAATGCAAAATTGAAGAGCTCGAAGCTACGGTTACAGAGGAGGGAGAACAGCTGGACGTTCAGGCTCTCGAGATGGAAATGGACTAGTTATCTGATCCAGGCACATTGACTACCAGAGCCACAAAATTCGTTCGAACCCAAGGAGAAATCTGGCGAATGAATACCATGCTAGCCAAAGCGCTTAACATGAAGGCCAAAGATATTAGAAGAGCTCACTAGGCCATATGCCTTGTTTCTATAGAGAATTTAGCTAAGCTGGATGCCATGGAGTTCAATTTCAGTGCCATGACTCAGGAAGTCAGAATCCTATCGCAAAACCTGGGAGTCCTCATCAATCTCCTCAAACTCTCCATCCGTTAGGGAACCAATGCTGCGGTGGAAGTCCCAGCAGAGGTAATTGACACCAACAAGGGGAAGCACCCCACTCGTCAAAGGATTCCACAGCCTGAGTTTGAGACTGCAACGGCCGGCCCAAGTGCACCCAATAAAAACTATGTGATTTTGAAGATGTAATCGCTTCTCAGTTTTTTGTTTCTCTCTTGTTTTGTATATCTCTGTCGTAGTTTTGGAGGTCCTCCAGGCCCTCTTCCTTTTTGTGACTACTATCAAGCAACACTGAGTGGTGGTTTTTTCTGGTTTAGACCCTCGTTAGGTAGCCCAACATGGTTAGCCTCGGGGTCCGTAGATGTAGGTTCAGTTGCTTACAATCATTTTGAACATACATTGGTGAATTTGCTTTGTCTGTGCATACAGACCTTTTGTATCCTATGTATTTTTATGAATTAATATATAACTGCTGATTTACACAAAAAAACAAATAAATTTTGTAAAATTAATATTATATATATAATATATATATATCTTATAGTATATATATATAGTTTCCAAAAATTTAAAAAGATTAAATTAATATTAAAAAAAACAAATAAACTAAAATATCATTATAGATTTGATAATTAATTAAATTATTTATATAGTATTAGTATTAATCTTATTTATTATAATTTATTTGTAAAAAAAAAGTTTTTATTTTTATTAAAAGAAATTTGTTTCAAATTGTATTATTATTCCTTTTAAATATTTTATTTATTTTTCATATTAAATATTTTTTTGGGATGGAGAATGTCTTAAAATTGTTTTTGTTTGGGTAAGAGTTTATATGTCTCGAAATGAAGGAAATAGGGTAACAACCCAAGACACATAGGCATTTGGTAACAGTGAAAGCCTACTTTAATACACCTCTTCAATGGGCAATTCCAGGTGGTGTAGTTTTCCTTGAAGAAGGATGATGAGTGAGCTTGCATTCATAGATAACAACCAATGATGGATGACCTCACTGCTATTTTGACAAGTGAATTATAATAGGTTTTCCACTGTGTGTTACTGATGAAAGTAGAAATTTTGCTAAGGCAATATCCCTTTCATTTCCAAAATATCGATCGTGGACGTATGGATTATGGGGCCATGTTCCTATCAAAAGCGTTAATTGGTGCTTTTGCCTTAAACATTGGAACAACAACAGTCAGTGCAAATACACAGAAACACATGGAAACCCGACCATGAATGCTCAAGGACGGATCTCAAATAGAATAAACCTGCATCTATAAACTTCTTGGGTCTGCTCTTTCCCAAGCTTTTTCATTGTTCTTCAATCTTCGTCGTTGATCAACTTCACGATCCAATGGTCGATGCTACATCGCATTCTCGGCTCATCGCACATCGCAGTTTTCGCAATATACCAGCACTTGTTTCTTGTGAAATGCAAGAGTTAACCTCCACCGTTCAATCAACCCTTTGATCTGATGGTCCATAGTCTATCGCAACATCGCAAATCTGGGTTTATCATAGACCCAAACTCTTTCACTGAATGCGATTTGTGATTAAATCTCTGTCGTCGATCTGGTTCTTGATTCAACGATTGATGTCTTCCCCCAATCAACAAACTAACCCGACGCTTTATAACTGTTGATTAAGATTCGTTTGATCTGACGATCCACAATGAATCGATTGGATCACTTATGTGACGTTTAATCGCCCTCACAGAGCTGATGATAATTATTAGTCCTCGATCTATAAATATTCGGGTCTGTCTTCTAGATTAAGTTCCATGCCTATTCCAACCCGATATCCATCCGATCGTCCAACCAACATACGACCTCATCATCCCCAGATCTCAACTAGATTATATTCCAGTTCAAGCATCCATCGGGTCTGTCTTTTGAAAAATCATTTACAGCCCTTAGGCTGCTCTATGAACCACTTTCCTATTGTAAAACTGCTTTCAATGATCCAATGACTCTTCTTCTGCGCTTCTTCGCATATGATGGAATCTGCATCAACACTTAATTAAGTTTTCCATTTCTACTCTACACTTCACACAACAATTGACTTGTTTAACTTTAAAGCACCATCTATCCTCATAGTGATCAATGGTCGATCAATAAACCTGTAACACAAAAACTAACTCAACAATGCATATATACACAACATTACTTGAAAAGGCATAAGTAAACAGATACACGGAATTTGCACACACAGGCAGATTTATGTTATACAGAAATTGGTTACATTCTAAGGCATTTCAACCTTAGTCACACTTTCCCCTCTCAACTACATTGAATCCACACCCTGTTTACACAAATCTCTATCTATATATCTCACCTCCTTACACAGACTCTCTTATATAAGAAGTTATAAAGGGGAGAGATCATTTATGATCCATGAATTTCTCCCATAATCACTCAACAACCTCTAAATATATCTATACACATACATGGTAGGTTAAATTGTATTAAATAAGTCTTCTAGAGACTTTATCCATTCCATCATTTTAACCCCGTTTTAACAAAATTTGCCTCTTGGTTTGCACATTTGTCTACATCTCCTCCTTCTCAGCTTTGGATTCCTCTTTTAATGAAGAGTGCTTGGATTCTCCTACATCAAACTCCCGAGGCACAAAAATTTATGACCTCCTTGTCATATGCTTCTCCTTAATCCCATAGCAATTCTACCCACTTCCTTAGTGAAACTGCCTTCATGATCTTCTGTGAGTTGCAACTAAACCACTGCAGTAATAGTCTTCTTTGCTACATGATACCTCACCAATCTTTCCCCTCTGAGCTTAGTCTTTCAGCATCCTTCAGGTTCTCTCCTTTGGAAACAATTGAGCACTCCTTACTCTAGGTTGCTGCAATTCATCTCACCTTCTACTATCGCTATCTGTATGATAGTAAAGACCATAAACTTGCCAAGATTTAACACAACTGTACCTCCTCCTTTCACATACAAAATATTCTTTTTACTCGCAGGAAACCTTTCCCTTCTCTGATACCACTTGATGAAAGTAGAAATTCCCCTAAGGCAATATGCCTTTCATTTCCAAAATTTCGATCATGGACCTATGGGTTATGGGCCCACATTCCTATCAGAAGCGTTAATTAACACTTTTGCCTTAAAAATCGTGACAACAATAGTCAGTGCAAATACACAAAAACACATGGAAACTCGACCATGAATGCCTAAGGCTGGATCTCTGTTATGAAAGCAACTCAAGAAAAAGGTAGAAAAGATAGATCAATGCCTTAGAATTTAGCCTCTTCAAGGGGGCAACCTCCTTTACATTACATAAATGAACAATTCTTTGATGATACAAATGACAAAACCTCCTTTCTATATATAGGAGTCTAAGGAGTCACAATATAACCCAACTGCCCTAAAAATAATAATATAAAGCCACAAAAATAACAATAAAGGGATTCTATGGGGCCTAGTAATAAAAAATATGGGGACAATAGGGGCACAACAATATTAATAAGGGATACAACTACAATAGTAATGGGGTAATCACTAGTATTCTAGGGACCTATCATGCCCCTCTCATTCAAAAAAAGTGTTGTCCTCAGTGCTTGAGTAGTTCTAGATGCTTCTGTATGAAATTATCATCCTCTCATGTGGAATCTTTAATGGATAAGTTCTTCCACTTTATGAGATACTCCGAAATTGATCGATTTTGTAGCTGTCGAGTTCTTGTTTCTGTGACTGCTTTCGATTCCAATATAATTTTTCCTTCCTCGTAAAGATCTGGCAATATTGTTTGAATTGGGAGCTTTTCACCTATAACCTTATTTAAACATGAAACATGGAAAACTAGGTGCATTCGAGACGCTGCAGGAAGCTCCACTTTGTATGCCATAGTACCAGTCTTTTGCAACACCTTGTATGGACCATAATACTTTGGTGATAATTTATTATCCTTCTTAGCTTGCTTGAGGGACATTTGTTTATATGGTTGTAGCCGTAGAAATACCCAGTCACCTATATCAAAACCTTTTTCACTGCGATGTTGATCTCCCTGTTGTTTCATTCTATTTTGTGCCAAAGTTAGGTTATCCTTTAAGAGTTGGAGAACTTGT
>APFE031675673.1:147947-174826 GCA_000404065.3 Pinus taeda | reverse complement strand
ATAGAAACTCCCTCCAATCCTGATAAGAAGATATTCATATCAAGCATACCTAAAAAGAAAAGGGAAAAAAATTATGTTCCCTAGCAATGTAGCTAACCACTCTCGTCTCTAACTGCCACTAACTATATTTTAGTAATAGACATTTTCTTTTGACACCTGAAATTAATACAATGATAGTGTGGCATGCACACATATTAATTAAAAAATAAAAATTTCCCATGTCCATATATGTAACATTTCCTTTCTCCACATTAGCAACATCTGCTCTCGTCTCTAATTGCAATTAGCTATATTTTAATGTAATGTTTAAATAGATATTTTCTTTTGACACCTGAAATTAATATTGTATTTCTAATGTAATGTTTAAATAGATATTTGTTTTTTTTACTTTGTAATGTTTAAATAGATATTTCTTTTCAGCACTTGAAATCAATATGATGACGGTGTGGCATATACGTATTAATTAAAAACATAAAAAAATTTCTATTTTTGTATATGTGCTATTTTTTTTTCTCTACACTAGCAACATTCATATACAAAGGGTAAAACGTATCAATTTTATAAGATAATATTATTCTTTTGGTAGTCTCCACAATAACCTTCATGTTGGTTGCTATTGCAGAATGCACCAAGGACTGGTCAAGAAGAGATGAACCATTAAAAAAGGATAAGCATGGTATGTATAGTATTCGTTCTCTCACCTCCCCATATTGCATTGCTCCTGCTATGCTCTGTAGACCTTTTGGGAAGCCAGAAATTAACAAATTTTCATCTGAATGGCTACCATAACTGGATGCCACAATTAATGCTACTATTGTAGATTGGGCTAAGATATTCTCTGACAACTTAGCCACAACCATTTTTATGTCTCAGAGAATTTATCCCCCTTTCTACTTATCTGCATATGTGATGGATGCAATATGTTATATTTCCAAGTTTCCTTTAATGGGTTGGAAATGGATGACTCAAGATCCCTTACCCATTCATATTTATCACAAAGAATTGTGGGATTCCAAGTTCACTCTGCATTTCTATAAGATTTGTCATGGAATCATGCTGCCTCTGTACAAAATGTTGTATGATAAAGACACTCCAAGATTTTCTCCCGAAGTGGAGGTCAATATACTCCCTGTCACAAGATGGTTTGGAGAAGAACTGTTTACATATGTCAGGGTATTTGGAAGTCTCGCTTCTCCTCATGTCTTACCTTTATATGTTCCTGATAAAATACTAGTACGAGAGATTGCTTATCAAACCTACGGAGAAGCAAGTATGACTAAAGATTTGAAGGACAAGAAGAAGGCCATTTGACCATAATTTCATGTGGCCTGTGGGGCCCTTTCATTGTTTGATGTAAGACATGCATTCAAAGAAGTAAAAAACATAACATGTTTACAATTGTTCAAATTTCCAAGAAGACCATTCGACCCTCATGATATTGCTAAAAATTTCACTACTGCAGTCAAAATAAAGGTTTTTTCTAAAGAAGATGATCTTTTTGATGAGATGTTCCAATAGAAAGGTACACTTAAAGAAGTTCTGCATTTGGCCCAAATGTGATTTCCTCCAACAAAATTTCAAGAGTTCAAGATATACAGGGAAAGGAGGTTAGCTAATATCCCTTGGGATAAATTATGCTTGGAACCTATAGAGGAACCAAACCCCAGTATTAGTTTCACTGGGATTTCAGACATAGACAGATCTAAATCTAATTTCGGGAGAGAAACGTCAGAACACTCTAAGAGGTCTGAAGGTGCCCATGATAAAAGTGAAGGGTCAGTAAGGGATACTGCCCTGTCAAAGGAGCTCCCACAACAACAGGTTTTGACCTCTCCACAGCTAGATCATCCCCCTCTCATCATCTAGCCACCATCAGTCAGAACCGAGCTAGATAAAGAATGGGAGACATTCAATGATTTAATCAATATTGAAGGACAGAGCATAAAGACACCTGAGAGTAATGTACAGGCAACAAAAGATATAGTCATAGGAACAATTAGCAATGTCTCAGAAATGGAACATATTCCCATTACCCCATCCTCTGAACTTATGCTCAAAATAGAGGAAATTCCTCCTCTTGATGTATTTTACAGTCCACAGCATAAGGTGGTGGTGAGAAGACAAAGAAAGAAAAGGAAATTTGAAAACATGCTCTCTCATGATGTAGAGCAATTAGACATCCTCTTAGAATATTATATATTACGGATCAATGGAACACATAAAATATTGTAGAAATATAAAGACAGAAAACACATAAAACAAGAGAGACACAGATATACGTGGTTCACCCAGTTTGGACTACGTCCACCGCGAACAACCAATCCTTCCTTTCTATTATCCAGCAAAATGAAGAGACACAACCTACAACAAATCCGCTGTAATATCCTCTGTTTTCTCTCACCGTCTCACCTCTCTGTTTCTCGCTCACACATAGAATGCACCTATATTACACAACCTCAAATACAATGCCCTCATACAAAGATAGGGGTTGCCTTCTAGGGCAAAAAACCCTAAACTAAACATAAGTTCTACTATCAGATCATCTGCCTAATGAACGACCTAGATTGACTAGAAATTACTATACTTTTACAAGGAAAATTTACATCTATTTTTAGCTTCGGGGGCACTGCCCCCGAGCCCCCACCGGGGGACCGCTAGCCCCCGGACCCCCTAGCAGGGGGGGATCGGCCACCGGACACCCGCGAGGGGGACAAGTTCCCCCCGCACCTCCCCGTGTGGAGGGTTGTACAAACTTCCTGGGGTATACATCTGGCTGAAACAAAGACCTCTAAACAATCATGCTCCACACACAACACATCCTATGGCAAGATCTACCACCAATCCCATTGAAAATCTCACCAAATTATCCCAGATCGCTGGAGCATATGCCTCTGCGACCATTGATAAAGCATATGAGGTACACCAACTACTAAAGAGAAATAAGATCAAATACAAGTTTTGCAGCAACAACTGCAACAAGCCAACACCAAAACCGAAGCACAGAAATAGCTTGAAATATTACAATAGAACTTCCAACAAATGCAAATAGGATACCATAATAGTTTGGCCAAAAAACAAAAACAGTTACAGGTTATCCAAGAGATGCAAAAGGATGATCCTAAGCTTACAGAATTCGTCACAGAATCCATTTCCTTAAATGATCAACTACTGCAGCAACAGGAAGCATTGTGCCAAAGAATATCACAGTGGAACTCTTATTGCGAAATAAGCGATAAAATTACTAATTAAGTCATGGACTTACGACATGATTATGATTTAATTGATAAAAGAGTTACTGAATATTTGGCTTGGAAAGAAACAACGGAAGGGAAAAGGGCATGCACACCAATAATCAACGTCACTCACAAAGAAATTCTCTTTAACAAGTGGGATGCACAAATCAGGAAAGTAGAACAAGTGGTAGAAGAAGCAGCCACAACAGCAAATAGTGTCATTGAATGCATCAATGGAAATTTACACAGGGAAAATCTGATCTTAGAAACCACTCCAGGAAATCTACCAAAAGTACAACATCTCTAGGTAGGCTGGAGAGAGAAGGCTCAAGAAAAGGCAGAATCAATCAAAAGATTAACTAAGTTGAATTGGGATTCTTACTGGGTGTATTTGGTAAAACCAGACAACCAGTGCATGGCTCTCAAATGTATCATCAATTCTGCCGAGAAGATGGCGCC
Source organism: Pinus taeda (assembly GCA_000404065.3). Classification (NCBI taxonomy): domain Eukaryota; kingdom Viridiplantae; phylum Streptophyta; class Pinopsida; order Pinales; family Pinaceae; genus Pinus; species Pinus taeda. The sequence goes on along the minus strand of APFE031675673.1, from coordinate 171,134 downwards.
AACTCTTGCCAATTCCATTTTTGTAGGATAGCTGAATTCGGAGGTCGGCCAACCAATTCTCCTCAAACAAATGCTGAACGCTTGTGATTTCAAGGAACAGATACACAAATAGTTAGTTGTTAGTTTTAGTTTTAGATTCAGTGTTAGTGTTAATTTTGCTTTATTTTTGCCTGAAATGAGGATTTTCATTTAAATTGTATCTTACATTTTTGTAATAAATTATTTTTAGATTTAGTTAGTAGTATTTAAACCCTTCTCATGCATTTAGAGAAGGGTCATGAAATTTGTCAAAAACTTGTCCTCAGAACATGCACTTTTGCACCCTCTGAGGAGGTTTTGATGAATGAATTGAACATGATTTATTGATATATGCATTTAATATCTACTACTGATGTTTCACTTTTGTACTCTTAGTGGATGTTGGATTAAGAAGAGATAAATCATTATTGCTTGAAGCTCATGAGTAGAACTAGTTATAAATGGTACTTTTATCTCTTAACTGTTTTTGCGTTTGTGTTAAAGTGATATTCATGTTCAATTGTTTATGTATTGATGCGTGAATGCTTGAGTTATCATTTGGCACTTCTGTACGGTGATATCTATTTATTTATGCTTAATATATGAGTAGCTTATTATGCGATATGTTTTTGACAACTGTTTAGTCTAACTTTTTATACGAAGTGGTTTATCTTCATTGAATTATTTTATCATAACAGTTGAATGATATTTATTACCAATTTTTATTTGAAATCATTTTAGATCTCATAACGGAAAGATTACATCCCGGGTTAGTTTAGAATTAAATATTTCTGTTTAATAGAATACAATTACATGTCATTAGATTAGATTTAGAATAAAAGCATTTTACTTAGGAACTTTTAGAAAGGAAATATCAATTCTCAACACACACAAACATATATTGGGAAACTAATCCCATATCCCCAGTCGGACCCACTATAGCAAACAGAAAAGGAGTTGCTAACCAAGGTCCAGATCGGGTGGGTATCCCCCTTGTTGTAGACCCTATTTTTGAGGCTTCAACATATTTGGTGCTAGAATGAGGGCACCAAATTGTGAATGACAAGTAAGTCTAAATCTAAATACCATTCTGAGAGTAAATCGCCCTCGCCATCTCCCTTGACTTCTTCATCGCACTTAGAATCTTTAAATCTAGAGCAAGAAGTCGAAAGAACAATAGTTGCTACCACAAACCCGAACATTTCAGAGAAATATGTTATTGAACCTCTTGAAGTTGAATCTTTGATCCATAAACTTCAGTGATTCTCTATATCACCTCAAAGATCTAATAAATCTCAAGGCAGTGTGACTTCGCAATATAACCTTGCTCATCCTCTCACCATATTAAAGAGCGAAAAGTTTGGTGTTCAGCCCGCCGAGCTACCTCTCCCTACAAGGAAGAGAGCAAGGAAATCACCTAAAGGGTCTGATAGCGACACTCTTTCGTCATCATCATCCATCTCAACCTCTCCACTGTGAAGTCAACCATCCACCCCTCCACTTCAGATTATTGTCCACCAATCCACTGGAACTTCTACATTTACTTCTCAATCATCTGGAATCATAATATCCTCATATTCCCAACCACAAGGATCATCTTCTATGCTTTCCTCTGCTAGTAGTTCACCGATAGCCCAATCTCCATGGAATAACCCAGGGGCAGTATTAATGCTTGCGCCCTTGAGTCAGATACCGACCCATCTTGAAAAATAGCTGCCTAAGTTTAATCCTAAAGCAAGCATACTAGCGGAAGAACATATAAATAACTTTATGTTATCCATAAATCTTAATGGAGTTACTAATGAAGACGTTTTCGTTCGACTTTTTCCTTATACTCTGCAAGGAGTAGCCGGATCATAGTATTTCTCATTACCGTATGGATCTATCACTAGTTGGGATATCTTCCAAGAACAATTCTTGACTAAGTTCGGTGATGATAGGTCTACTGTGACACTGATCAACGACCTTTCTAACCTTAGGGTTGAGTCAAAAGAACCTATCAAAGATTTTAATTCACGTTTCAATAAACTGTTAAATAAAATTCCTACTGCTTCCAAGCCTAGCGAAGAAGTGTGAAGTGAATGGTACATCTTTGCTTTACCATCAAACATAGCAATCTTTGTTGATAGGGCTAACAAAACAACTTTAGATAACAATATGAAGGAAGAAATAGCAGTAGAGAAACGTATCATAGCCTTAGAAAAGAAAAATGTGATAGATGAACCAAAATCCAAGAAGGTTATTTTTAAGGAAGACCCCATGAAAAAACAATCGAAATATCCATTTGATTTAGAAGGATTGCAGAAAGTTTTGAAAACCATGTCTAACAAAATGGTTGACATTAAAAAACAAGTAGCAAAAACTTCTTTTAAAAGGTCGTACAAGCCTTATAGAAGAAACCCTTCAACCGATTCAAAGCCATCCAATGCTATCACAAGTGCTAAATCAAAAGAAGAAGAGGAGATTGCTACTGAGGAACCTACTGATGAAGAAGAAGTTGTAGAGGTACAAGGTATGTGGGATTTCATCCTTCCAGATGAAGAGGATCAAGAGGCATCATCGGTTAGTACTCGAAGTAGAAATCAACTTGATCCTCCTAAACTTACTCCTAAGTCAAAGAGCGCAAGCTCAATGCCTAAGGAGAAAGTCGCAGCCAAGAAAATGACACCTAAAGCGACTAAAACAAGCCCAATCCAAACAGATTCATCAACTCCATTAAAAATATTGATCGTTTCGGATGAAACAGAGTATAATATCGTAGAAGACATGAAGAAGACTAGGGCTAGCATCACTTTTTGTGAATTGAGCAGGTTAAAACATCAGCAAAAGGTACTTTTAAAAGAATTAAATGTTGTACCAGTTGCACCTCTGCCCACCGTTGTAATCTCTCAAGCTTCCCATGAAATGGGAAGACCTCCAACTAATGTGATTAATAAAGTTGATCCAAACGATATCACTTTAATTGGAGGAAGGTCGAGATCTCATACTCCCCCATTTCTTCTTACTTATGAAGTCTTCAACAAAAAATTACATAATTGTTTAGTGGATTCTAGAGCTTCATCTAATATCTTACCAAAGTCAATATGTGCAAAGTTGAATGTTCAACTGCAAAAATTTGTTGTGTGCATAGTTTAGTTGGATCGATCACAAGTTGCAGTGATCGGTGAATTAAATCAGGTTACCATAAGGCTGTCATCTAATCCTAAGGTATGTCAAGTTATCAACATTTTAGTTGCAGATATTCCAGAATTTTATGGCTTAATTCTTAGCAGAGATTGGTCAGAAAAACTTCATGGATACCTTGCAACTGATTGGTTGCACATGTGGCTCCCTTATAATAGTAAACCAAATCAGATAAAAGTTGAGCAAGAAAGACATTAGAAATACATAGCAACATAACTAGAAGGATAAAATGAACTGATAGCATACAACAATAATATCATTGGAAACTACTCTGTTGATTCTTTCTTAGGAAATTTTAATGCTCACATTTCACCTTACTTAGAACATTCTGTTTTATCTCAAGTAGAAATTTTTTCTCAAACAGATAGTTCTAAATGTATTAATTTTATAGATAGTCCTGTAAATAAATCTTTATTTTGGAAGTTATTTTTTGACGGTTCTAAGTCTAACGAAGGAGCAGGAGTAGGATGCGTGTTAATCAGTCCAGAAGGAAACAAAACTATGCTAAATTGTAGACTCAAGTTCGATTGCACTAATAATACCAAAGAATATGAGGCTTTAGTCCAAGGATTATATAAAGCAATTAGATTAGACATCAAATATCTACAAGTTTTCGGAGATTCTGAAATTGTTATAAGACAGGTAAGCAATACTATACATTGTTTATCAGGTCATTTAAAGCATTACCAATATTTAGTTCAAGATATGATTGAACACTTTATAGAATTTAATATTTCATCAATTCCCAGACTCCAGAATACTAGTGTAGACCTCTTAGCTAACGTAGCTTCCAAGCTCATTCCCTTAGAAGACTATAGCCCTGATCGATTTTTAATCGAACTAATCTTTATACCCTTGATTCCTGATAACATTACCAATTGGAGGATTTTCAATGATGATCCTGATATTGTGAGCTTCCTCACATCTGAAGGATCTTACACCAACCAGATAATTGATGAGGACCAACATGATAGACAATTGCAACAAGAGAGCACTAATAATGTTATGCCAAAGTCAGTAGTCAAGTTAGATGACCTATATGATTACTACCAATTCAAAACTTCAAATTTCAACTTTGAACTCTGAATTAGTAAATCTAGGAACTGATACCAAACCTCATAATATCAACCTAGGCCTTGGCTTAGCTCCTGAAGAAAAATTAGTGTACGTTCACCTCTTGAAACAATACAAAAGTGTCTTTGCTTGGAATTATGATGAACTTAAAACTTATGACACTTCTATCATCCAACATACTATCCCAATGATAAACGATGAAAAACCTGTCCAACATAAGTTGAGAAAGATCCATCCCAATCTAGAAAACCAGATCAAATCTGAGCTCAATAAGTTATTGAAAGCCAAAATCATTTTTCCCGTTCGACATTCTAAATGGGTTTCCAAAATGGTTCACGTTAGAAAGAATAACGAAGACATTAGAATTAGCATTGACTTTCGAAATCTTAACAAAGCCTTCCAAAAAGATAATTTTCCTTTACTTCCCATGTAGAAAATACTGCAGGCAGTTGCAGGATTAGAATTGATGTCCTTTTTGGATGGTTTCTCTGGCTACAACCAAGTATTGCTCCATCCAGATGATCAATTAAAGACCACATTCAGAACCAAATGGGGCATTTATGCATATCAAAAGATGCCTTTTGGCCTTATTAACACTGGTGCCACATTTGAGAGGGCCATGGACATCGCATCTAAGGGATTGGTAAATAAATCAGTAGTAATCTACTTGGATGATATAACTGTATACTCCAAGAAACGAGGCAATCATCTTAGAGATTTAAAATAGATCTTTCAATGTTATTAAAGGTATGGAATTTCACTTAACCCAAAAAAATCCTTTTTGGATTAAGTGAAGGAAAAATTATTGGATTCATAGTGTCAAAATCTGGAATTCATATTGATTCTGACAGAATCAAGGAGATTTCCAAAATACCCCTACCTCACAACAAGAAAGTTATGCAATATTTCCTTGACCAGATTAATTTTGTAAAGAGATTTGTTCCAGATTTTTCAAGGATCGTATCTCCTTTACAAGAAATGATTAAAAATAATTCAATCTTTAAATGGGGCCAAGACCAATGTGAAGCATTCAATCTGATCAAACAAGAAATTGTTAACACTCCATCTTTAGCAACTCCAAATTTTTCCGATCCTTTCATTTTATATACATTTGCCTCTGATAGATCATATACTGCGATACTCACTCAAGCAAATCAAGACAAGGAAGAAGCCCCAATCGCTTTTTTCAGTTCAAATCTACAGGAGGTTGTGTTAAATTATTCAGACATAGAGAAACAAGTGTATGCTGTTTTCAAAGCAATTAATATTTCAGATCCTTTCTACTTAAAACTCACACAAAAATCATAGTATTGTTTCTACCGGTAAGAAATCTCTTAGTACAGAAAGATGTGGGTGAGAAAAGATCCAATTGGGTTACTTCCTTACAAGAATATGATGTAGAAATCAAACCAGCAAGTATTGTAAAAGGTCAAGGCTCTTACAAAATGTTGGCTGGAGCATCGCTAATTTCCGAAATACCATCTGCAGAGATACAAATACACGAGGTAAGCCTAAACGATGTTGAATCATTATACGCTGATATCATATTTTATCTAAAGAATGGATATGCTCCTCCAAACCTCAATTACACCAAGAAAAGAGCTCTAAGGTTGAAGGCTAAACAATATAAGCTCGTGAATGATGTACCTTTTAGAATGAATTATGATTCTGTTCTCCTTAGATGTATTGAAAAATATGAAGCTGAAAAGGTCTTGCAGGAACTCCACGATGGGCCAGCAGGTGGACATTATGCTGGAGATGCTACTGCACATAAAATCCTCCGTGCAAGCTATTACTGGCCCACGCTATTCAAAGACTCGCATAGCTACGTAAGGAAATGTCAATTTTGTCAAACTGTTGCTAGGAGACAAAAGAAACCATCATTGCCACTGCAACTAGTCAACAATGAACAACCTTTTGATCGATGGGGATTGGACATAATAGGTGAGATCGGTCCTCACTCTTCTAAACATCATAGGTATATCCTTATGGCAACAAACTATTTTACTAAATGGGTAGAATTCGGTCCTCTCAAGATGGCTAATGCCAAACACATCATTGAGTTCGTAGATCAGTTCATAATCACCAGGTTTGGTTTACCTTCTGCTTTAATGTTTGATAATGAATCATATTTTTCTGGAAATGCTATGACTTCATTTGCACTCACAAGAGGTTTTAAGCTTAAATACTCTGCCAATTATTACCTAGAGGGGAATGGGTTAGCTGAATCTACGAATAAAAACTTAATCAGAATCATTAAGCGAACCATTGATGAAAATCACAAAAATTGGCATAAGTCTTTAATATATGCTTTATGGGCAGATCGAATAACGCAAAAGGCCTCCATTGGCACTTCTCCCTTTAATTTAGTTTATGGGAAAGAAGTGGTTCTTCCAACTCATCTAGCAATTCCCTCTTTGGCCTTAGTTCAATATATTGATGAAGCACCAACTTCTTCCTTACAACTAAGGCAGCTGGAAATAATTAAGCTAGAAGAGCAACGAGAACAGGCCAAAATAACTCATGCCCATCACCAAGAATTAGTAAAAGCTTCTTTTGATTCAAACATGATATCCAGAAAGGACTTTTAGATGGGAGATCGAGTTTTAAAACGGGACAAGACTTATGAGGAAAAAGGGAAACATACGAAATTTCAACGAATGTGGCTTGGCCCTTTCCAAATCGTAGAAGTCATAGGTCCATCTAATTTTATGTTACATGATTTAACAAGAGTAAGAGAGTCTTTACCTATTAATGGACAAATCCTCAAAAAATACTTTCCATAGGAGATCATTCTTTTATTTTTGTAGATTAGTTTTTCTTTATTTTCATAATAAAACTAGTTGTAATTGGGTATGTTTTGAATTCACGAAAAAGACAAGTATCTCTTTTAGATTTTTCTTTTTTCGCTTGTATAAATAGAATTATTTTAGAAAATTGATCATTATTATTGAAAGATACAGTTAAAGGCTCTAGGCCTAGAAATGATACTAGTTTCAATCTTGTAAATTTTGATAAAAAGTGACCTTTAGTGAGAAATTGTTCTATATCAGTCCAATGAAAGGTATCAATAAAAAAACAAAGGTTCTCTGTGTTAGCCTCCTATTGCAATAGGGGTTCATATTTCATGATTGACGGTTTGCATGCCAAATATGTCATCTTTTTATTACTGCAAAGGTTCCATATTTCCAGAGAGTTTCATTTAGATAAGTCATTCAAATTTTGAAGAGCTGTTCAGTCAAGGGAAAGCCAAACAGTTTAAACTTGACTTCCCTGGGTTTCAATTGCTTGCTTTAGAATATAGAGATGAATATCTGGCCAAACAAGCTTAAAACTTGGTGGATTGGTAAATAGGTAGAGAAACCAGGGGCGCTCATCAGCTTACTCTGAGCCCCGGAAGAGACAAGGGTCGATTTAGATAGGAGGATAGCTAAAAGAAAGGTTGAAAGGCTGAGTATGCTAGTTCAAGGGCACCCAAACCAAAAGAAGAAAAAAATGTTAGGAGAGTAGGCCGGGTAGGTAGCATTGTGGTGGTAGAAACATGGCTTGGGATCCGTTTCATTTTATATTCTCAAGCGTGTTATCCATTCACATCTCAAGCATAAGGCAGTTTCAATTTGGAGGAGCTCAAGCGAGGCATGTCTGAATTTCCCTTTTTTCCCTCAAAACACTCGCTAACTTCCCCTAATCCACTTAAAAAAGTCCTGTTTCCCCTTCAAAAGCCTAAGATTCCTATCCTTAGCGCTCTCTGATTAGATTACATATTAACTTCTAACTTATTATCTAAATCACCGTTATTCTTCCCTCCCCATACTAAAAACATTATACGAGATCCCCCTAAATACATATCCCCTCCATTGGTTGAAATATAACCATAATTAGCTGAGCATTTTCTGCTACTACTACAAAGGACTATCAACCTTTAATTCTATTTTTAATGGTTGTGAAATGGTACTTTGGAAATGTCCAGTGGTTTGGTTATGTCTATATCTGTGCTCATGTACATTCAAGAAAAATGTTGGATGGGGATTTGGGTTTTGTATCCCAACCTTGGCAATGGCACCAACACCCTCTGTTTTCATGTGTGGGACAAGATTGTACCCAAATGAAAAAACCATGTGTTCAGAAGGATAGTGTTTGTAAACTGGTTATATTCTAGCTATTACCTCTTATTATACTGTCACTTGTTTGCAGTGGTGCATTTTCTATCTTGCTATCCAAGGACTACGAGAACAAAACATATTTCCGACCTGATGATGCACATGGAAAGAATAGCATAGAGTCTGCTCAATTTAATAAGGAAAATTCTTTTGTGGCTGGAATTTTACAGTTCTTTACAAGTTTTGTGCTATATGGTTACTTGGCTCGATTATCACTTTATGTATCTATGGAAATAGTGAAGGTAATGCAAGCGTTCTTTTTAAATATGGATATACGCATGTACTATGAAGAAATTGACAAGCCTCCTTCTGCTCGAACTTCAAAATTTGAATGAAGAATTGGGTGAGGTTAGCACCATCCTTTCGGACAAGACAGACACTCTTACACCTAATGAGATAGAATTCTTTAAATGTTCAATTTCTGGTGTGCCTTATGGAATAGGTATTACCAAGGTACAGAAGGCCGCGCCAGAAAGTGCTGGCAAGAAGCCTTCCTTGAAAGAAGAAGAAATCTGTTGTTCAACTCTTCAAAAAAGGATTCAACTTGAGGGATCATAGACTCGAAAATCAGAGCTGGATTTCACTGAATATCATATATGGCCTTTTGCATTCCCAGAGGTACTCGCAACATGGTTTACATTACTATAAACTAGCCACTTACACACACCCCAAGAGTAGATGATGGGAGCCTTCAGCTGTTGGCAGAAAAAGAAGATGCAGAGAAGACAACATTGGACAAACATGGAGATATTATTGATGATTCAATGGGAGCCTTTGATGCTTTTGATATGTCTGGTGAATCGAAAAAGGCATTAGTATCTTTTGGTCTAGGAAATTACCTTCTCTGTGTTAGGCCTGTAAATGATCAAGCATCCTTTGCAGATGGAGAAATATCTCCTTCCTTTGAGTGGTCAGATGATTTGAAAGGTGTAAAAGCTGTTTGTATTTCAGGACTTTTTAAACAAATTAAGTTATCACATCAAGCAGAAATTTTATGGTCAAAATGCAGAGTCAGGCTTTAGCATGATTCATTGTGGCCTAAATAGCATGGGTACAAAGACTAAAGATCTTTATTTCCTAGTAAGAACCACAAAAAGAAAATTATCTGTGGGAACATTGTATACTGTTGAGCATCCAACGCCACAGTCCCAGATAGTTGCTTTGCAAGAACAACAGGATATTTTGATCTTGTTGACCATTCAAGTGTCCAATCTTCTAGAAATGAAGATTACAGTGACATCAAGTGATCATTTAGAGACAAACTCAGGAGAGATATCTGAACAAAGTGGTGGCAATCATGTAATTCCTAAGGGTGGACATAAAGAATACATGTATCCAGATCTTAGAGTCCTTCTTTATGTGGAAAATGAATGATAAACAGGCTCATGAATCAGGCAACATAATTCCTCTGAGCTATTGGACTGGCTATTTTTCGAGTGAGCTACAGGATTGGATTGGAAACTTTAATATAATGGCACTAAATGGATGACCGAGTAGTGCACAGTATGTCATGGAACTGAATTTTTTGATCAAGTTGAGAGAGTGTAAGAGAAAGGTAGATGCACCTGTTTGTAAGAGGGATAATTTGTACTCAATTATCTACTTTTACCATGGATCTATGTGCCCACTACAGGGTCTGCTATACAACATTCTCCCTGCACGCATTGAATGTCATTCTTAAACTGATTCTATGGTCCAAATATAATGTTAAAAAATTTAAGATAAAATCACTTTCACTAAAAATGTTGATCATAAATAGCTGGTGATTTTTGAGACAGATCATTTCCCAGCGTTGCAGATGGAGAGGAACCTCATTTAAGCTGCCTCCGGTTCCATGTCCATTATCTCGATTTTGAGGATTTTCCTGTTTGTTGTGGCACGTAGGTGTTTGGAGAATATTATCACAGTTCTTTTACAAGTTATCAGAACGGAAACTATTGTGATGGTGAGCTACAGTATTTTTTGAACTCCATGAAGTATTGATTCTGATCAAACACAGGTAAAATCTCTACAGGATTGGATTGGATGGTGAGCTACAGTATTTTGTTTTGAACTCCAGGAAGTATTGATGCTGATCGAACGCAGCAGACTTGATCTCAGTTTCAAACCATTTGTCAACATCAGCAAACTCTAAATGCAGCAGTCCAAAATTGTTTGCCATTGCAAGAAAACTCATTTATGCAGGGCGCACTTATACTCAGGCAATCACAGTTAAAAAAATGATGCACACATACTCAGGCAATCATAGTTAAAAAATGATGCGCACATACCCAGGCAAACACAGTTAAAAAATGCGCAATCACTGTTGGTGTAAGCGGGCAACCTGGAGGCCTGCTCTGTTTTTAAAGATATCTGAAGGTGTTGTGTCACAGCTAGATAAACCAAACTAATACACCTGGAGGTTGTATTGAATGAGCACAGGAGATAAGTTAGGGGAGATTGAACAACTGAAGTGGTTTGAGAGGAAAGTGAATGCCTGATACGACAACGAAGCAACTTCAGCAAACTGACAAAGAGGCCACATAAAAGCAGCAGAACTGCCTGAAGGACACAGACAAGAGTATTCAAAGCACAACCCTTAGTCACATAACCAAAAATACCAGCTGCCTTAGCGCAGCTCTGTTTAGATAAATATGTATTAATTCCCAGCCCAACGATGAGTTAAAGACATTAATTCATAGATATTTTTCAGATATGATCGGGAGATATTTGTTTGATATTTTTCCCGTGACACTTGTTCAAGGGAAGGCTGTAAATCCTTCACTATATAAACCACCCCATAGTCAGTCCGAAGGGGGAGAAAAAAAGTAATAATTGGTCAATGAACTCTGATAGAGATTAGTTGTGTACATCCAGTATGATTCATTAATCAAAGACTGCAGGAGTTTTTTTGGAAATGGACTGTGTGCTATGTCTTGGTGTTTGAAGGGGCCTTATGGAATTCCAAAGCTGCCACATAATTCAATAAGTGCCTCTCATCCCTATTTTTTCTTTATGTTTTACGCTCATAATATGCTCATATCGCCATCTAAATAGCAGCTAGAAAGATTAGTATATAATTTGCTGAACCACACTCTATGCTCAAGGTCTGCTATTTTTTTTTATGTTTTCCTCTGAATTGGTATTGAATGTTGATTCCTTTGGCCTCTTGTCTCGGTGAATCCGCCCATGTTATGGCATTTATACAATAAATTTTTATCAGCTCCTAGACAAAGGCTTTTCACTTTCATGCTGATATGCTAAATAACGATTTTGTTTGTGTACTCCTCATCTCCTTAAGACTTCCAATCCAGTTGGTTTGCGCTGTATCATTGAAAGTTTGTTGGCTGAGAGATCAAAGATCATTCAAAGGATCAGATAATGGGCTGTCCACTATGCTTTCTTTTTTTTTTGCTGAAGGGTGATCAACAAATTCTCATGCTCTCATATGGACTAATAAAACATTTTTTTTTTTGTATAAAATCAGTTCTTATATATACCCGGATGTGGGTGACACGTTGACAGCGCATGGCCATGTGATCTACACGGGGAGCCTTCGGCGCGAAGGCTACTTGTCCTGAGCTAATGAATTCCATTAATCACGCATTGAAGGGCATTCAATGCCATTTCCTCTGCCTGAGTTTCCAAGGAATTAAGACTACAGCAAGCAGAATGTCGGGGCACGAAGAGCTCAGTTTAACAGGCTTGTCTGAACAAGCCAGGGATTTCGATTCTGCTCTGCAGGATACTGGGGGTTTGTGGGCAGAGGAGAAGATTGTAAGTGTGAGCAAGCCTAGAGGCAAACCCACTTACAGGTCAGGGAAGAAGAATTGCTTCAGAGGCCGCAAGCAGTTTGCGATTTGGCCCCCTCTGCTACAATTTTTCACGGAGAAGCCAGCTAAGGAAACCCAGTTAAAGCTTTATAGGTTCAGGATGCCTCTTAGAGGTCATGCTTCACCGAGTAGGGGTAAGAATCCTGGTAATAGGGGGAACACTGGAGGCAGAGGTGTTCATAGCCCACAGAAGGTCACCCCGCTGGCTTTTGCCTCGCCCAACTCTCCGAGCTCTGACGATTCCGACTCAGATATCAGCAACTCAGTGCAGACGGTAAGATTCAAATACTTCCGTTGCACCAAGAAGCCATTTGTTTCTGCAATGATTACAGTGGTTTTTTCGGAAGAAGATGGAGAAGAAGACAAGGGAAAGGGGATCTGTGTGGAGCAGGAGCCAAGCTCCAACAACTCCTCTCAGAGTGGAAGCCAGGAGGAAAGCTCCTACCTTCCCTCCTCTCAGAGCAAGCTCGAAGAGGATAGCACAGGCTTTCAGTCCAAGAAGCAGAATGAAGCCCTTAAGGAAATCTGTAGCCTTATTGATATGGAAATCACTAGTTCGGCAGCGAAGAAGATATCTGAGGAAGACAAGAAGCCTGGGCGTTTCTTTGGAGGTCGGCTGTATCCCATTCTCCCTCCAGGCTTTCTGAGACTGGAGGACATTCCATGCGGCATGGAAATCGAATTTGTGCCTAATCCTGCAAGAGAGGAAGCGGAATGGGAGGCCGAGCAGCAAGCGGCAAAGCAGAAGGAAAATGAAGATAAGGTGGCTGCCGAAGCGGGGAAGGAGTAAGGTTCTTCTCCTGCGTTTTTTGGTGTTTTGGTTCTATTTCGATGACCACCTGTGGTCAGTTCGTCCTTGCTCTTTTGGTTACGAGTGTCAACTGTATCCGCCCATGTAGCGTCCTGCATGCCACCTACGCTGAGCCTGCTATTGGTTCATGGACGTGTGTCCTCTGCCACCTACGCTCAGCCTGCGCCACCTGTTCGGATGCTGGACGTGTGTCCTCTCTCCAGCTTCCCTCTCCTTTCAGGAATCTTGGTTTTGTCTAGTCAGCTTCTGGTTTGTCTAGTCAGATTCTATTTTTGTCTTGTCAGCTTCTGTTCATGCATTTTGTTAATTCCAGGTCATCATGTCCAATTCAGTAGACTGGAAATGTATTTTTGAGTACAGGCACTGTGTCAAGGCCTGTAAACACCAATTGTGGTCTGGAAAACTTATTAGAGAGCTGTTCACGCGCTCTCAGAGGTTTCGACCTCTTGTACATATCTTTTTCTTTTTCTTAATATAAATAGTTTAGCATTTGCCCAGAAAAAAAAAAAAAAATCAGTTCTTATATATTAGTTTCATTATCACTATTTTTCGATTCCAGAAATGGAAGACTAATCGACAACTGGCCTTATAACCATTTACACTAAGTTTTTTGCAATTTTACTAAGAGATGTAATATGAATATCTCATGGAGCATATTAACTCTTTGTCACCCATGAACGATTATTATTTAGGAAATCTTAATTGTCCCTAGATAAAATCTATTTTCGATTGCAAAAAGGAGGATTAATCAACAATTAGCCCTACAATAATTTACACTAAGTTGTTTGCAATTTGAGTAAGAGATTTAATATGAATACCTAACGGAGCATATTAACTCTTTCTCACCCATGAACGATTATTATTTAGGAAATCTTAATTGTCCCTAGATAAAATCTATTTTCGATTGCAAAAAGGAGGATTAATCAACAATTAACCCTACAACAATTTACACTAAGTTTTTTGCAGTTTGACTAAGAGCTTTAATATGAATACCTCATGGAGCATATTAACTCTTTGTCACCCATGAAAGATTATTATTTAGGAAATCTTAATTGTCCCTAGATAAAATCTATTTTTGATTGCAGAAAGGAGGACTAATCTACAATTGGCCTTACAAACAATTTACATAGTTTTTTGCAAACATACCATATGTTTTTGTTCTGACTAAAAGATTTAATATGAATACCTCAGGGAGCATATTAGTTCTTTGTCACCCAAGTATGATTGTTATTTAGGAAAATCTTAATTGATCCTAGGTAGAATCCATCCACCTTACCTCGGTCGGATCAAAGATATCTTAGTTTCCTTACATCTCTGGCCTCCGCTTCATCATTTTTTAAGAAACCTGAACAATTGTTTCATGAGCAGCTATGTGCTCCATATCCCCCTCGTGACCAAGAAAAACACACCAGCAGTCCAGCTCCTCTTACTCCAAGCCCAATCGTTTGAAATTCATCACACGACGCACTATCTCTCTGCTTGAAACCATTCTCTTCTCACCAAAAAACAAAACCCCTTGTACTCAATAGCTAGCCTAAGATCTCCCTAAACAAAGCTAAATCCCAAAGAGAGAGCCCTCTCTGACTGCTGGTAGCCTAGGACCGGCAGTCCAAAGCTTGGTCTGTGGTTACCTCGGCCGTATCCCTTAAAGAGTCAAGGGACAACCTGAGCGATAACACTCTGTAGAAAATCTCTTTCTAAAAAACTCTACCATTGTCGTCCAGAGCTATCTTAAGGAAACAATGACTTCCTCCCCACCTAGGAAATTACAACCTTCAGGGAATAATCCAATGATACACTTTAACTTAAAGAGTAAGAGGTCTCATCACAAGTCGACTTATCATGATCATAGATGTTATAGCTTGCTGAATTTTCCAACACTGCATTCCACAGCAGGGCAATGACTCAAGATTGTTGCAATCAAAAGACAAGGGGTTTCATCAGGAGCCAGCTTGTTCAGCAAAGTTATAAATCAAGTGAGTGGCACTATCATAAATTGGCTACCAAACCAAGACATTGTTATTTATGGGTTAAAAGAAAATGAAAGAAATAAGTGTGGATATGGATTTCCCTTTGAAAATTATATATTTCTCCAAGTAAGATATAGGATCATGGCTGGGTAACAGGTAATGCTGTCGAGGCTATAAACGCCTGCTGGCAACAGAGGCTCTACCTACGACAAATGATTATATTTAAAACTGATTTACAGAGAAGGCCTTGTTTTTATCTTTATAATCCAAGCAGTGACTGATGTAGATATAATAACTAGATTGAGGAAGTAAATAATCAAAGTTAAATATAGAAGAAACGAAATATCATTGACAGATGAAAGCATGATGTACTTTGCCTTTCTATAGAAAAGTTTCATTTTCTGGAAAATTTTCTGCTTTGGAAGTTTAGAAAATTCAAAAGAAAAGCAGAGATAACTGGTTCTTCCAAGTGAATCTCCAATTGTTGTGGGTAACAACAACCCCCCTTCTTGTTTAGTTTTATCACTAATACTAAATAAGTGGGGACCCTTATAAAAAACTAAAAAATCGATTAGTCCTTGTATTTCCTTTTTCAATAAAATTCACTATCATAAACTGAGGAGAATACCCTCAAAAAATCTAAAAATCTTAAGTTTTATGATAAGTTAGGATAAGATCGTTCAAAAAATATATCGCATCGCAAAAAGGGTAATGGATACCTCCCTACAAGCAGAAATCTAAAATTGCGAGATCGTGATGCGAAACTACACTAAAAACATTCATCACATCGCATGCTTCAAACATTATTTACGCTAAAACACCTCAAGCCGTTGATATGAGATATGCAATGGCGCGTATCGCAAATCGAATTTCATAGAAAACACATTAACGGATGATTGACATACGCTACGATATTGCGATATTGCGATTCCAGGATATTGCGATCTGCGATATTGTGATTTGCGATCTACGATATTGCGAAGCAAATCGAAAATTGCCTCATCGCAAATATTTAGGACTCGTTGTTCGAAAAAGTTGTTTCCATAAATCGAAACCAGGTCATGCGCGTTAATGCTAATTAATGAGTTAGTTGGAAATCATTAATGAAATATGTTTTTGTGTTGATCGAAAAGCCATTTCAGGTAAGGTGGTATATTTTATATGTCTTCGGCATTTAAATCTTTCTCATCACCTTTTTCTTATCATTATTATCACCCCATTTGTAAACTGTAGGAACGAAGAGCAGAGAACTACACGAAGCAGTGTTTAGGATATTATGGGAAAAAGGGCAAAGCTTCGAGTTCTGAAGACAAAGAAATGACACCCTTGTATACAGACACCGCCTGTAACAAAGATGCTGGTATTACTACTTGGGAAGGTATGTACAATCTACTTGAGGAAGAAAATCCCAAAATGATGGAGGTTACAGCTACTGCAGGCTCACATGGGTCCTCTGAGGCATCTATTAGAGAGCTAGTTTGCTTGTTCTTGCACCGGATAGCGGCGAGACCCAAAATTCTTCCATACATGGACATGGTTAAATGGGTACTTGATAACGCTGACATTATAAATAGACAATTTAAGATTCACGGCCAAGGACTCATTGGCTCATTCACTCCACAAGATTTAAAGCTCATGTATCATTTACTAGAGCCATAGGTGACTTATAACAAATATTTTATGGAGAAGTTTGCGAAAGAAAATGAAGATCTGGCAGAATGCACCAAGGACTAGTCAAGAAGAGACGAACCACTAAAAAAGGATAAGCATGGTATGTATAGTACTAGTTCTCTCACCTCCTCGTATTTCTTTGCTACTGCTATGCTCTGTAGACTTTTTGGGAAGCCAAACATTAACAAATTTTCATTGGAATGGCTACCATCATTGGATGTCGTAATTAATGCTACTGTTGTAGATTGGGCTAAGATATTGTCTGACAACTTAGCCACAACCATTTTTAATTACCAGTCTAAAAGAACTATGTCTCAGAGAATTTATCCCCCTTTCTACTTATCTGCATATGTGATGGATGCAATATGTTATATTTCCAAGTTTCTTTTAATGGGTTGGAAATGGACGACTCAAGATCTCTTACCTGTTCATATTTATCACAAAAAATTGTGGGATTCCAAGTTCACTCCGCATTTCTATAAGATTTGTCATGGAATCATGTTGCCTCTATACAAAATGTTGTATGATAAAGACGCTCCAAGATTTTCTCCCAAAGTGGAGGTCGATATACTCCCTGTTGTGAGATGGTTTGGGGAAGAACTATTTACATATGTCATGGTATTTGGAAGTCTCGCTTCTCCTCATGTCTTACCTTTATATGTTCCTGATAAAATACTGGCATGAGAGATTGCTTATCAAACCTAAGGAGAAGGAGGTATGACTAAAGATTTGAAGGACAAGAAGAAGGCCATTTGGCCACAATTTCGTGTGGCCTGTGGGGGCTTTTCATTGTTTGATGTAGGACACGCATTCAAAGAAGTAAACACCATAACATGTCTACGATTGTTCAAATTTCCAGGAAGACCGTTCGACCCTCATGATATTGCTAAAAATTTCACTACTATAGTCAAAATACAGGTGTTTTCTAAAGAAGATGATATTTTTCATAACATCTTCCAACATATAGGTACGCTTAAAAAAGTTCTGCATTCGGCCCAAATGCGATTTCCTCCAGCAGAATTTCAAGAGTTCAAGATATACAGGAAAAGGAGGTTAGCTAATATCCCTTTGGATAAATTACGCTTAGAACCCGTAAGGGAACCAACTCCCAGTATTAGTCTTAGTGGGAGTTCAAGCACAGACAAATCTAAATCTAAGTCTGGGAGAGAAATGTCAGAACACTCTAAGAGGTCTGAAAATGACCATGATAAAAGCGAAGGGTCAATAAGGGATACTGCCCAGTCAAAGGAGCTCCCACAGCAACAGGGTTTGACCTCTCCACATCTAGATCCTCCCCCTCTCATTATCCAGCCACTATCAGTCAAAATCGAGCTAGATAAAGAATGAGAGACATTCAATGATTTAATCAATATTGAAGGATAGAGCACAAAGACACTTGAGAGTAATGTACAGGAAACAAAAGATATAGCCACATGAACAATTAGTAATGTCTCAGAAATGGAACATATTCCCGTTACCCCATCCTCCGAACTTGTGCTCAAAATAGAGGAAATTCCTCCTCTTGATGTATTTTACAGTCCACAACATAAGGCAGTGGTGAGAAGAGAAAGAAAGAAAAGGAAATTGGAAAACATGCTTTCTCATGATGCAGAGAAATTAGACATCCTATGGCAAGATCCTACCACTAATTCCACTGAAAATGTCACCAAGTTATCCCATATCGCAGGAGCATATGCCTCTGCAACCATTGATAAAGCATCTAAGGTACAACAACTACTGAAAGAGAAAGAATATCAAATACAGGTTTTGCAGCAACAACTGCAACAAGCCAACACCAACAATGAAGCACAAAAACAACTTGAAAGATTACAACCGGACTTCCAACAAATGCAGATAGGATACTAGAACAGTTTGGCTTAAAAATAAAAACAGTTATAGGTTATCCAAGAGATGCACAAGGATGATCCTAAGCTTACAGAATTCTTCACAGAATCCATTTCCTTAAATGATCAACTACTGTAGCAATAGGAAGCATTGTGCCGAAAAATATCACAGTGGAACTCTTATTGCGAAATAAGCAATAAAATTACTAATCAAGTCGTGGACTTACGACATGATTATGATTTAATTGATAAAAGAGTTACTGAATATTAGGCTTGGCAAGAAACAAAGGAAGGGAAAAGGGCAGGCGCACCAATAATCAATGACACTCACAAAGATATGCTCTTTAACAAGTGGGATGCACAAATCAGGAAAGCAGAAGAAGTGGCAGAAGAAACAACCACAGTAGCAAACAGTGTCATTGACTGCATCAATGAAAATTTACACAAGGAAAATCTGATCTTAGAAACCACTCTACGATATCTACCAAAATTACAGCATCTGCAAGCAGACTCGAGACAAAAGGCTCAAGAAAAGGCAGAATCAATCAAAAGATTAACTAAGTTGAATTGGGATTCTTACTGGGCGTATTTGGTAAAACCACACAGTCAGTGCATGAGTCTCAAATGTATTACCAATTCTGTTGAGAAGATGGCGCTAGCTCTTGTCGATTTCATTTTTGCAGGATAGCTAAAGTCGGAAGTCGGCCAGCCGACTCTCCTCAAACAAATGCTGAACGCTTGCGATTTCAAGGAACAAATATACAAATAGTTAGTTGTTAGTTTTAGTTTTAGATTCAGTGTTAGTGTTAATTTTGCTTTATTTTTGCCTGAAATGAGGATGGTCATTTAATTCGTATCCTACATTTTTGTAATAATTTATTTTTAGATTTAGTTAGTAGTATTTAAACCCTTCTCATGCATTTAGAGAAGGGTCCTGAAATTTGTCTAAAGCTTGTCCTCAGAACATGCACTTTTGCACCCTCCGAAAAGATTTTGATGAATGAATGGAATATGATTGATTGATATCTACATTTAATATCTACTACTGATGTTGCAGCTTTGTATTTTGAGTGGATGTTGGATTAAGAAGAGATAAATCATTATTGCTTGAATCTCATGTGTAGAACTAGTTACAAATGGTACTTTTATCTCTTAACTATTTCTACCTTTGTGTTAAAGTGATATTCATGTTCAGTTGTTTATGTATTGATGCATGGATGCTTGAGTTATCATTTGGCACTTCTGTACCGTGATAGCTATTTATTTATGCTTAATATATGAGTAGCTTATTATGCGATATGTTTTTCACAACTGTTTCGTCTAACTTTTTATACGAAGTGGTTTATTTTCATTGAATTCTTTCCTCATAATAGTTGAATGATATTTATTACTAATTGTTATTTGAAATCATTTTAGATCGCATAATGGAAATATTACATCCTGGGTTAGTTTAGAATTAGACATTTCTATTTCTTAGAATACAATTACATGTCATTAGATTAGATTTTGAATAAAAGAATTTTACTTAGGAATTTTTAGAAAGGAAATATCAAGTCTCAACACACACATACATATACTGGAAAACTGGTCCCATATTCCCAGTCGGACCCACTATACCAAAAAAAAAAGGAGCCGCTAACCAAGGTCCAGACCAGGTGGGTATCCCCCTTGTTGTAGACTTGATTTTCAAGGTTTCAACACTTCCGAAGAGAATCTCGAGAGGAAGCAACTTTCCCAACAATAATGTGGTCATATGGTGACGAAGGGGCTAATAGACCCTCATCCAAACCATGAGTAGTAGTCTCTAGGGTAGCACTCATGTGAAAACCCGTGGGTAGTCGAATCTAGAAATAATTTGCGAGTTGGTGTCCACTAAAGACGAAGCAATCCCTTCGACGTCTCAAGATGATGAGGGGATGTTGACGTTAGTGAATGAGTACAATATGCATTAGAGAAATTTTGAGGTCAGAAATGAGCCTCCTAAGGAATATTGTAAAATACTAGTGGAAATAATAAAATAAGATTAGATTACATCATCAAATTTTAGAGGGGGAAAAAAACTAATTTTAAAACTTATATCCCTACGGTTTCACTCAAATTTTGAGTGGGAGAACTTGTTGGATGTGGAAGTTAATTCCTCATCAAAAGTGTACCCATGTTGCATACTTTCGATGGACTTCACTACACAAAAATGAGAAACACGTAAAAAAAAAACGTGATTGTAATAACGTTTTTCATGTAGCATGGTCCATCAAAAATATGCAACATAGGTACTCCTTGGATGAGGAATTACATTATACATACAACAAGTGCCACTGCTTGAAATTTGAGTAAAACTGTAGGGAGATAAATTGAAAATACGAGTTGAAAAAATAATTTTTATTTTTTATTTTTTAATATTTTTACTTTTTAACTTCAAAAATGGTGAATCACCCTTTAATCTTATTGGTTCTTATAAACTTGATTTTGGTTGTACATTTTTGTTTCGAGACACATTTTAGACCTTAAAATTTCTCTAATAAAGGTAAAACCCTAGCATCTAGGGTAATATCTTTTGAACCCTCCACCACATCTCCCACCGCTAGTAAATCAACCTTATATTTGTCAATGCCCAAGAGAGGGACTTTTGGACCAAAAGCACACTTATCTGGACATGATGCCTTAAGTTGTCTACTTTGGTGACATGCCATACATCTAAAAGGTACCTTCCAAAAATCCAACCACTGGCAGAATGATGATGCGCCCATAGTGATGTTCATATGCTTCGATAACCCCAATGACAAATCCATTTCCACCAGGACCTAAAGGATATTCTTTTCCAATACCACAACAAATTTCTCATCAAATAAAATAAAGCCTGACGCAATCAACAACCAATTTGTTACTCGGTCCATAATTCGAGGGGAAAACCAACCAATTTCACTGAAAAATATTGAGACTTTGGTTTGTCTACCAATGGAATAAACCCAATACTCCAATATTGTAGCCTCCTTATAGATCTTAATTAAGTCCCCTCATCTAGGAAGTGGAAATGTATCTAGTGATTCACCTATAAACTTATTGTAAAACAATACCCCGTGGTTTCCAATTTATCGAAACCTAATATTTGATTTGAGAATAAGAAAGAGAAATGTAAAAAAAATACCCATCAAAATACAACAAGCTTGTAAACTTGTTTCCCTATTAAAAGACATAAGACCAAGTGACAACCCTCTCTTTTCATTTATTCTATGAGAAGTAGTCTTCACTCTTTGAGCACAATAAAATACTTTGGTCCAGACCAAGTGACAACCCACTCTTTTCATTTATTCTATAAGAAATAGTCTTCACTCATCTTCGCTTTAATTGAGTAGAGGAAAATAAAATACTTTGGTCATTCTAAGGTTAAGCACTCTACATTTTAATTGAGTTGGGGATTGGCAATCAATATTATATTTTCAAATAGAGTAATATATATCATATATAGTCGATATAAATAAATTTTAAATCTAATTATATCCCTCAATCTTAATCTTTATAGTGTTTGTTATTTTATCCATAATTATAATCATAAAATACAGTCTGGCATGATATAATACTCGTTCATCATGTGCAAACACCTGTAGCATAAGCAAATATAGTGTAAAGAGTTCAAAAGCGCTTTTGCATTTTTCCAGTTCTCTAATTCGAGTTTAAATACAGAGCCAACGAAGTAATAGATTCTAGCAGAATAAGTGGAAGGAGAAAAAGAGTAATCGAGAATGGAAAATCGTATCACCGAGTGGTCACCTCCCCTTGCTTATGGGAAAAGGAGCCATTTTTCCCCATCCATGATTTGGGGCATCAGCGAATGGAAATAGACGATTTTTCATTTTGGACGGCTTTGTAGCAAATATAGAGGGCATATGCGGCTTTCACCGTGCACCACCTGAACTATTTTGTCAGGTCTCTGCTGCCATTTAAATTGTTAATTTCGAAAATATTTTGGAATTGTAGGGAAATAAGTGAGGTTTTTTATTATTTATATTATTTTTATCAATTTGATTCTAGAATATATATATTTATATATTAATTTTAATTATTTGATTCCAATATTTTTTAGAATTAAAGATGATTTTTAAAATATCTCCAAAACTGAGTTAAAGAGATTTTATAACTAATCATCTTTATTGGTGTAATCTAATTAAATTAAATTTAAAATTATTATAATTAATAGTTAAAAGTTTTTGAAAAGGTTTTTTTGTTTTGTTTTGTTTTTTTTTATTATCTATCTGATCACCAGAGATTTATTAAAATTACAAGTTTGACAGATGAACTCTATCAAAGTGCCCTAGGATTTTTGAGGGTGCTGAATCTACATATACTCTCAAAAAACCAGTTTAAACAATACAAATCAAGATAAACTCCATAAAGTCTCACATATAGACAACTCCATTAAACTAGCCTAGATCTATTTAACTCCATATCTACACTTGTCAACAAGGATCAAATTTCTTATGTAAAAACCTCTTTTAGAGTGAAAAGAGATTTGATCCCCTCTTTGCTTGGTAGATCCAAAATTTCTATCTAAGCTAGTTTAGTTATTAATTGCTTATAATTATAATTATGGTTATTAACTTTTTTTATATCTAATTTATTTTTATTTTTAGAGTCAAAATGTTTTAT
>APFE031675673.1:124963-146745 GCA_000404065.3 Pinus taeda | reverse complement strand
AAAATAAGAACAAAGAAAATCAAACTTTAAAAATCTTGTGATAAGTGACATGATATAAATATTATTTAAAAATAAAGAAAATTAGGAATTATTTTAACCTGTTAATCCTCTCATGAAAATGTGAAAAGGCTAATACAAAATATTAACTCCTAACTATCAATAATTGGAGTTGGTTGTGCAGTGGAATAAAAAAAAAATATTTTTTATGTCAATTTTTCTTCTAAGAGAGAGGAATAATAAAAAAGAATTTCTTTTCATATTAATTTTTCTTCTATGAGAGAGAAGAAAAGAGAGTACCCCGACTACAATAATAATTTTATATAGCTACAGATAAATAGAGAGTACAAGTATAAATAAAAAAATTGGAATTAGAATTAAAAAAAAATAAAAAAAATTAATGTCAATTTTTCTTCTATGAAAGAGAAGAAAAAAAAGTGTACACAGACTGCAATGATAATTTTCTATGATTAGAGATAAATAAAGAGCACACAGACCGCAATGATTGTTTTTCTATTGATAAAAATAAATACCATAGTATGTAGTTTTGCCTAAAGTGGAATTAAAAAAAAACTTCTTTATATCAATTTTTTTATATGAGAAACAGAAAAAAGAAAGTACACAGACTGCAATGGTAATTCTCTCTCTATGGATAGAGATAAATAGAAAGTACATATACGTCACTAATAATTTTCTATGGGTAAAGATAAACATTGAGTACATAGACTGCAATGATCAAACTCTCCTTAAAAATAAGGCTTCTCATTTAGAGAGTCATAACTCAATGGGTGATGTCTATGTATGAGCGTTCTTAGAATAATCTCAATCGTAAAATGCATGCGGAGAAGCTTCTTCTTCTTTATTCCGAAACAAGTGCAGGGCTGCTACATCAAACCTACCAATCGAGTAAGGAACCCCCGACAAGAAAGAAAAGAATGAATCATAGGGGTTGGAGATCACAGAAGCTAGCGAGGGGGAAGGACGGTTCAAAGTATTTTCCACTCAAAATTTGTTTAGTGAGGATTCTGTTGGCCTCGTCAGTCCAGTGGACTCCATCCCAATTGACGGAGGAGTCTGGGTCGGAGCAGCCCACGGCGTTCACAGTGCGGCCAGTGATGTTTCCACTGGATCCACACCATATGCTGTAATCGAAATTGTACTTGTCTCCAACTCCACAGCATGCTTCAGTGGTGGCTTTAAACCCTGCAATTTTGAATGTTGAGTATACTGCATCATTCATTCATGATTTCATCTGGTACTTGGAATATATACACAAATAGGTAGTACAGAATGGGATAAGGGTACAGTAGAATACCATATTTGGAGGGGTTGGCGAAGAAATCGTAGATGATGTCATATGTATTGACATAGATGATGGTGGCGTCTTTGAGTTGCTTGCGAAGGGAAGAGAGCTGAGCTCTGAGGAGTGTGTTGTATTGGAGAACGGCGTCGTTGTAGGAAATGGAGCAGCCATACTTATCGAAGTCGTTGGGAGAATGGGGATAATAACTGAGCCAGAAAGACCCGCACCCTTGAGGGCCAACGTCCCACACAAGAAAAGTCCTCACTCCCTCATCGTACAGAGTTTGCACAGCTCCTGCAATAAACTCTGCAATCTTTGGAAGAAGGGTAGTTTCCACCTGGGTGGTGTCGAGTTTGAGATTCATGTATCCGTAGTTCAAGTCGTTTCCCCCGATCGCTATCGTGTATAGCCCGCTCTTGAAGGCTTCAGCACTTGGGAGATTGCTTAGAGAACCTGTATTAACATTCCATCACTTCTTGATTCAATAGCCATTACTATTACTATTTAGATTACGTACAAATACTACTTACCATTAGCATTGATGGTGGCGAGAACCTGTTGCTTGAAAACCTTGAACTGATTGAGCTGAACGCTGAGAGGGATGGGAGCAATGAATGAATCGTTATCAAGAGCAGCCGCACCTGCCG
The DNA here is from genome assembly GCA_000404065.3 of Pinus taeda. NCBI lineage: Eukaryota > Viridiplantae > Streptophyta > Pinopsida > Pinales > Pinaceae > Pinus > Pinus taeda. Next base: position 144,798 of record APFE031675673.1, on the reverse strand, counting down.
CAGCAAAGTTGGCTCCACCCCCGAAATTTGAACCCACGGACTGCAAATATGGACTCAGAAACGGTAATCCCAGTGCCTCGGCTGCAACATTGATAATTTCGTCATCAAATATACATTTAGGGTTGCAGCAAACAAAGATTAGCAGCAACATCAATTACATAGTAACTGGAATTAAATAACGTACCGAAGAAATCTATGGAGAGTCTTCCGTTGCTGTATCTGCCTGTGGGTTTGCCGAAGTGTTTTTCTCCATAGGGAGGAGCCTCCGCAGCCTCGTTATAGGGGAACACAAAGTGGACGGCACCCGTATCGGAGGTTGAATCCCCAAAATTAAATATGGCCGGGTAATTACAACGAGCTTGAGACAATATTGGAAGAATAGCCATAGCCGCAAGTATGCCCATTAAATAACATTTAGTCACGCGCTGCAGCTCCATTGCGGTGTCCACGATAATCTGTTCAGACAACGATTACTGTTAAGGGCACGGACGCAAAGAAGGGTAACGGAATGAAGAAGACTGAAAGCAATTCCCCAAGGAAGTTGGTCTGCAATAAATATGAGCGTCGTGTGTGAGCATTCCGAACTGTGCTTATATCGATATTGAACGCGGAGGCATCTTCGAATCTTCCCCTCTTCGAATCTTCCCCCATCTCATCATGTGCGGTCTGCAACAAAGGCGTGTTTCAAAATCATAAAAAATTTGGAAGACTTTTGGACATTCACTGAGTTAAGATAGGTGTCTTTTAAGGTGGGTCACTGTACCAATTTGTTACGAGTTATTTTTATAAATAATATCGAGATTACTTACTATTCCCGGGAGTTAATTGATCTCCCCCATCTCATCATGTGCGGTCTGCTACAAAGGCGTGTTTCAAAATCATAAAAAATTTGGAAGACTTCTGGATATTGGAACCAAGATAGGTGTCTTTTTTAAGGTGGGTCACTGTACCAATTTGTTAACGAGTTATTTTTATAAATAATATCGACCTTACACACATATCATAACATGAGTTAATTGATTTAAATCACGTTCAGATTTTATAATAACATAAAATTTGGTAAAGACACAAAAGGCTGTGCCCACCGCATACACTAAGTTCACAACGTAAAACAAGCAAAATTAGGAACTGATGAGATTCGTTGGGATTTTATTGGGAATCTAAAATAATATTTCACACGGATTGTCTCGGTAAACCCCTGGATGAGTGGATGCCTAAGGATTCGATTGTCGAAGTCAATAATTATATTCTAGAAGGTTAACGTTTAGGTTTTGGCCCTTCAAATTCTGGAATGTTGTAGCCGACTAATTCTCAACGCTACATATGTGTTCTTTTCCGGCGTTGGTATGATATGATATCAGGTGGTTTACGTAGGTTAACGTTTAGGTTTTGGCCATTCAAACTCTGGAATGTCGCAGCCGACAAATTCTCAACGCTACATATCTGTTCGTTTTCCGGGTTTGTATCATATGATAGCTGGTGGTTTTGTTTTTATCCATTTTGGTAACGTATGATTTAGGTCGGTAAGTTATTTTATTCCTATATTATTATTATTATTCTTATTTAATTTTAAGATTATGGTTAAGTTAGATACTAAATTTGTGAATGAGACTATTTTGTTTGTAGGACAAAGGACTTATTACAGAGTCTTTTGTTTGATTGCTACTAATTCTCAAAGCTACATATTTGTTGGTTGGGGTTTGTATCATATGATATCAGGTGGTTTTGGTTTTATGGTGAATGAGACTATTTTGTTTGTAGGACAAAGGACTTATCACCAAGTCTTTTGTTTGATTGCTACTAATTCTCAAAGCTACATATTTGTTGGTTGGGGTTTGTATCATATGATATCAGGTGGTTTTGGTTTTATCCATATTTTTTTTTGGTAAAGCATGATTTATGTTTTTTAGGTATTTTATTTATATATTATTATTATTGTTATTTAATTTTAAGATTATGGTTAAGTTAGACACCATATTGGTGTATGAGATTATTTTGTTTGTGGGACAAGGGACTCATCACCAAATCCTTTGTTCGATTGCTAAGTTTATTAAAGCATAGATACTCTACCTCCCTTTGGTTTTGAACCTGTGACCTCTTTGGAGGAAACATATGCTCTAACCATTAAAGCCTGGTTTACCTATTCTACTTATTTTATATAAAATACATATATATTTCTGAGTGGTTTATGGAACAAAGATTGATGTTAGTTATATTTATGAAAACTCACTTGTGTTAAGTTCAGTTGGTTATCTTTCATGTGGAAATGATCCTAAGGAAGCTTGTTAATTCCATTGAGACTAAAGCTAGAGTGGGGAGGATAATAGTGACTTCTAACTACCACCTGAGCTGCAAGTTGACATATATTAGCTTGCTAATTCCAGTGAGACTAAAAATAGAGCTGGGAGGATAATAATGACTTCTACCTACTACCTGAGCTACTAGTTGGCATATATTATACTAGCAATTGCACCTAGAGGTGCAAAGGAATGCCAATAGGATAAGTGGGAGGAATGTGGAAGGAAACTCTGGCCTTGAGCTACATATCAACCTACAACATGGCAAGGTTGACCATGACTAAACTTTGTGATTGTGTTTGACCATGGTTAAGCTTGCTTGACCATATTTGAACATGGTTGAATATGATTAAATATGGTCAAATTATGGTTGATCATGAATATGGTAGTCCTTTCTTCTGCATCGAAACATAATACAATGATCAAACACAATTTTTAGGGCATTCTCCATACTTCATCTTGTAGTGGATTTCACTCCACATTTAAATTTCACTTGTTTTTAATTTTTTTTTCTCTTTTCCATTCATCTGTTGGAGGTAAGAGTTAATTTTTGGTGAGCATTTATAATTGAAAAGAAGTGAGAGAGTTAATTTTTGGTGAGCATTTATAATTGGAAAAAAGTGAGAGAACTAAATTCAACAACCATTCTAGGGAAACTATAAATACAAAATTTTAACTATTTTACCCCGTTTCATTCAAAATGATTGTTTTACTTTAAAGTTACGTGGTAAAAAAAATATGAAAAAATAAAACTTCTCGAGAAACAAATTACCACTGATGGAAAAAACCATGTGAATAGTTCACGTGAAGAATAAAATAGACAACGAACAAACCAGCCACTCAAATTTTCCTTCAATGGAAGCAACAAAATGAGAGTTAAACAAAGACATAGAGCAACAACACTTTTTAATGACATCTAGAAGTAAGTTACCAACAATCAAATATTCTAGCTCTTGTAAAAGGCACTATAAAGATTGACATCTATGTTTTAAGATGGAAAAAACAATATCAAACCAATATAATAGACAACCAACAGTGCTCTCCCTAAATAGCCATGGAATTCTAACTCAATACAAGTTTTTGATGGAAAGAGAATATGTTAAGAAAACCTTTGCATTCTTCAATCAACATGTTTAAGCTTCAAGTAACATATATACATAAATAGGAAGGCTTGGTAGCCATAAGATGTTAGGCATGTAAGATCTGATAAGTACATGTAAGATTCTATGTAAGGGTAAAAATTATCTCTAAAACTTTTTGCAAAATAGTCAGAAGCTTAAAAAAAATCCTAGTTATTTGAATTACAAAGTTCGAAACTTGCAAAAAAAATTATAATTTTAGCTTGATTAAAATAAATGAAAATGATTTAAGCCAAATTAAGAACAACTCACAGAATCCTTTAAGCTCTACATGGTCATATGTTTTCCAAAGCAATGTCCTTCCATATCCCTTCAACAAACCTCTTAATTTGAGGCTCTAATTTTGGGTGATGCCAGGTATACATGTTAAGTAGGGTAGAATGAACCAATTTTGTTGTCCCAATTTGTATATAAAAACTAGGGGGGGAGAATTGTTGTTTGGGCTAGAAACTGTAGGTCATTTAAGCCAAATTCTAACATGTTTCCTAGAAATAAATGTAGCTCCTTAACTTCATAGGAAGAATGCATCATATTTTGGCAGTTGGTAAAGTAGAATGTGATATTTCTCCTAAAAACTAATATTGGTTGGTATGGATCCTTCTAATATATTCATTTTCATGTCCAAATATGAAATCCCTATGTTCACAACTATATTATTTGGTACTGTTTCATTGAAATTATTATTGTTGATAACCACTCTTCTTAAAGAAGGGCAAAGCCAAACCTCACTTGGAAATGTTCCTTGAAAAAGGTTGCCCCCAAGGTGTAATATCATCAACTTTCCTCCTACAAAGAGATGTGGGGGGTATTGTGCCATTCAAATGATTCCTTGTCAAATCCAAGAATGTCAATTTGCTCTTCATACCAAGCTCAACTAGAATTTCTGCGACAAGATAGTTTTCCACACGACACAAGAAATTCTGCGACAAGATAGTTTTCCACACGACTCAAGAAATTTAAATGTTGCAGGCTTGCAATAAACATAGATATTTTGCTACTTAGAGCACTATAGTATAGGCCAAGATCCTAAAAAAGGCTTAGGTTACCAATTTCCTACAGAATCAATCCTAGCAAGCTATTGTTGAACACACTAGCTTTCTTACATTTTCCAATTGACCAAGCTATGGAGGGATTACACCATGTAGTAAGTTATTATGGAGCCAAACGTCATACAAAGAAGTATAATTGCTAAGCTCAATGAGAATTATCCCTGCAAGCCTATTGCAGTAGATGTATATCAAATGAAGTTGTTGCAAGAGCTCTAATGAAGAGGGTATGGAGCCACAGAGTTGGGCTTGAGAAAGGGTGAGGTTGGTGATATTGCTACACAAACCTAACTTTTTAGGTATGCATTCATATAACTAGTATTCATCCAAACTAAGGGTCATCAAATTTCTTAGATTACCTAAGATTTTAGGGATGCTCTGTATGATATTATTTCCATTAAGGGAGAAATTTTTGAGATAGGGTAATGCCCCTAAGGTTGAAGGTTTAGTTCCTTGTAGTTGATTTCTTAAAAGATAAATATCAGTAAATCCAAAAAACACTATCCAAATTATGCCTACTAATTTATGAATAAGAATTCACTATATTTTCTAAAGAAGATTTGATGTAGGGATATCCCACCATTTATAGAAGGGAAACTTATGCATGTACAAATGAATGCTATGATGATGTAGTTATTGGAAAATTTAATGAATGAGTCCCATTTTTTTTATACTTTATCATCTAATTTTCCCCCTTCATGTGTTTCATGTCTTTGTTCACCTTTTTCCACCTTGAGATTTCTATCTTCTTTTATTTTTATTTCATTTTCAATTCTGATTAATTAATTTTTACATTATGTAATCCTTTAATTTATTATTATTATTATTATTAATAATTTTTTTTCCCTCAAATTGCTTTCCCTAAAGAAATAAATAACTAAACTATATTTTATTTTGTAAATTATTAACTTGTTTTTTTCACCCTTTTTAAATATTCATGTCTTCTTCCTTTCAATATTTTATTTTTTTGGCTAATAATAATAATAATAAAATTATTTAATTGATTTAATAGGAATTAATTGGTAACTTTGAGTTTTTATCTTGATATTATTTTATTTATCAATTATTTTGGTTGACCTTCACTTATCACTTTTGTTAAATTTGACCCAAATTTTTTTCTGGGATCGTTAATCTTCTTTTTAAATTGAATATTCCAATTTATCCCACTTTTTAATAAATAATTTATTTTATTCAAATTTATCTCTATTTAATCTAGTGGCCATCTCTGATTCTCCATCTTGTCATGTCAATGAATCACATTGAATGGTTCCAAACACATAATTTCTCTAAAGTGATTTTTGCCAAAAAGATGTGTCATATTCATGAAAATATTTGGTTAATTTTTTTTAAATTTCTCTAATATGTTTTTACCAAAAGATATCTCATATTCATTATTTGCTTTTGGATATTACATCAAAAAAAAAATCTCACTCACATACTAACTTAAAAAAATCAAGAATAGAAATAGAAATAGAAAAATACTTATTGAAGATTTGTTTAGATTTAAAATAAACTAGTATATTTAAATATTTTGTGCATCTAAATTTATAATAATAAAAAAAAAAACATTAATAAAAATAGTTCTAAAATCATTTAAAATATTTTAAAAATTCATAATAATTTAATGTTTATTTCTTTATAATTTTATCAAAAATATTTATTAAACCACGTTTTATATATATAGATTTTAAAATTATCATAAATTTAATCGTTTAATAAAAAAACCAAATATTAAATAAAACTTATTTTAAATAATATTTAGATGCAATTGAAAATAAAAATCACTTTTTATTTTCCATTATTTAGTGTTACAAATTGAATGCAATATTTCATATAAAAAAATTTTGTTTAGTTTAATTGGGGAGTGGCTAACTTCCCATTTCATTATTTTATATCAAAGTTTTTTATTTAAATATTTTTAAATATTCAAAAAACTATAAAACAATGAAAATATTTGGAATGTAAAAAAGATATTAAAGAATATATAAAAAAACAATATTTCTTTGATAAGAATATATATGTGAATGTTCGGTGAGGGTAGGTTTATTTTTGTTATGTATTGATAATAAACACACCGATTTGATGAAGAACGAATATGCCCAGATCTTAGTCTTTAATCCACGGCTGCTAAAACGTGACAAGATTTAGTGTGGAAGAGAGTCTCAAAGTTAGTTCATTAATATATGAAACAAGTTAATATTAATATAAATAATGTATGTTGTTATAATGATTTTAATTAAATGTAGGTTGGTGTTAACAGAACAAGTTAAAGTTAAACCTTACTATCTTACTATATTTGGTTTCCATCAACTCGATGACGAAGGTGGAATAAATAAACTCTTCCTTATTTGAACCCACATTTAGTGTGGAAGTGTTGGCTACATTAACACGTTCTTAAAGTTAGTTCATTAATATACCAACAAGTTAAATGTATGTTGTTGTTAAAAGAACATGTTAAAGTTAAATCTTATTGTCTTACTATATTTGGCTTCCATCAACTCGATGACAAAGGTGGAATAAATAAACTTTTTCCTTATTTGAACCCACAATTTTACTGCACCAGAGTGGAATAATCCTTAATACCTCCGGAAAAACATTCAAGGCACACTCAACCTTTAAGTTGACTCAGCATTTGACGAATTAATTTACTGTTTTACAACTAAATTATTAAAGGTAATTTAGTATTGTAAAAGTTAAAATAAAATCGTTAATGTTAATGACTACCTCTACCAGTCTTTACTCGTTATTATTTTTAGAAGTGGATGCTAAAACGGCTCGGGTGGGGGTGGATTGGAAAAAGGTTGGCATCATTGTGGATCCTAAGACCACTTGCATGCTTTAAGAGTTTCATATTTTATGGAAGTTTGGGGTGGGGGTGGATTGGAAAAAGGTTGACATCATTGTGCACTTTCATGCTTGCAGAGTTTCATATTTTATGGAAGCTTGGGTTGTTTTGTTCTTCTTTGTTTGAATTTGCTGCTGGAATAGAATTGCGAATTGTGTGGGTGGGTTGTGATTCCTAAGCTTGGCATTGGAGACAAATACTACAGTTGTAGAGGAATACTACATTGGTCATTTATCTTCAAACGAGTAAGAAGACTAAATGACATTTTCTATTCAAAGTATGAATTCACATGTTAATGTAGCTACTTAGTGTAGTAGTTGTTAATCTGAATTAACATCTTATTATTATTAAAACAAACATATAAAATAAATAGAACTTATATATGTGAACTTAATTTGTATACAATGAATAGATGTGGTGTCATGGAAACCGTAGTATGTTATTGAAATTACTAAAAATCATTTAAGTTTTATGTAGTAGAGAGGGTTAAATGTAAACCCCATGTGACAGTGAAGTCGTAAAGGAGTCGTCGGGAGAAGGGGTCCGCCCCAAAGTTCTGGGCATAAAACTAAAAATTTTGAGTGAATACAAACTGTTAAAATAGAGATGCAGTAAATCAACTATTATGATTGTTGCCGAATTTCTTTGTATAAGCTTGCTAATTATATTCATAGCAAGTGGAAATAAAATGTATTAATTTATAGTTGTGTAAAGAAAATTTTTTGTTCTAGCTGTTAGAGGTTAAGTCATCTAGAGAAAAATAATAAAAAAATGATAGGTTGGTACCTTAGAAACCCAGTCCTCTGGTCTAACCTGGTAGTGGCCTAGCCATAAGGTAGTCCCAAGGTCTATAATAATAATATGAAAAATTATTTAAATGTTAAAGGAAACAATTAAGTAATAGTATGCTCTACTTTAAAGGAACAAGCATGTAAATTAAAAAATAAGCATGCACATTAAATAAACAACTATGGAACCCATGGAAATTCTAATATCAACCAAATGCAGAGCTGAAATTTTAAGTTTGAGTCTATTTTCTTGAAAACAATGTGCCTAGTGTGCATAGTGCAGATAAATTTAGTATCTGGAATTCCTGAGGTATTATTAATTAGCATTTTTCTGTTAACAAATAAGTTAAGTTGAATGAGAGAGTTCGACAATTTATAGAACACAAAAATAGAAGGAAAACACTGAATTGAAATTTTCTTTGTGAAAAGTAAGAAATTGTTCTGGTATTTTGAATATTGAAGACTGATCACAGATCAATATTTTAGCTAAAAAAATGAAAATTCTCAGAATTGCTTCAAACCTAAATGATCGGGTAGAGTTCGTCACTAGGATTCCAATGCAGAAGGGGTTCAAAAAATTGATATCGTATGCAAAAGTTAGAGCTTCTGCAAGTTTGGTGAAAAAAAAAGTCAAAACAATCAAGGTTGACTGGATGCCCTGTCAGCATGTAGAGAATATTCTCTAGTTTCAACCAATGACACTCTGACAAGTGTCATCTTTAAGATTCGCCTGTATGGCTTAGAGAAGGTGAAAATTTGAAATTATTTGTATTTAAATATTATTCGTATGGATACCTATTTTATAGCTAGGAGAATCTAACTGCCTCATAAATCCTCTCACATCAAATATACGATGCGTTAACTCTCTCCCAACAACCTGGAGCTAATCTAGCAACAAATTCCTATTGTTGTCACCTACTGAGATTTTTTCCTATTTTGTTTAAAACAGAAAATCGCAACACGAACAATATATCAAGGACACAAAGTTAAATCCGCATAACCAAAGTTTGAAAAATCAAATGGGATATATATTAAATAGCAAAATATGTACAAGGGATGGGCAAAGGCAAGTTTGAACCTGTGACCTCCCCCTCCCAAATTTCATTCCTTGTCATTCAATCATCACAACAAACCTTGAAAATAATGCTCGCAAAATTATATTTAAAGCATGGATCGAATAGTGGGGGCAGAGGGAGCCAACCCTATGGGCCAGCGCCCACCCCACGCGAGCTCAAGCACGTTACCAAGGGCTAGTGAAATGTGCTTAGTGCACTAATAACACTTAATATTAATTAATTTTGTTTAGAATTTAATTAATCCATGATTAAGTTGGCGGAGATTTTGGAGGAGACACCAAATTTGGAACTGCCACCAAATTTGGTAGACTTAACTAGAGTCTCTCCATATTTAGTAGAGATTTGGTAGGAAAAATTGGTTTTACCTTAATTGAAGAAATTCACAACCAAATTTTGAAAATGAATAGTCATTTTTGGCTAATTGGCATGCTAGGAACTCATTGGAGTAGGTTGTAGAGGTAGAAGAGGTCATCTACATGTGTCTTTGGTCACTTGAATTTTTTTGAAGCCAAGGGCCACTAGGTGTTGGAGGCCATTCCCAGAGCAACTAGTAACCAAATTGCATAAAAAATTAGTTATTTATAATAGATTTGAATGTTTTAAACTCATTAGAATAGGTTCCAAGAGCATTGGATGCATGTAATATCAACTTGAACACTATTGAAGCTAACGCAAAGGCCCACACTATGAAGTTGGACCAAGGAGATGTAGCCCAAGAGGGGTGAACTCCTTTAATAAAAAAATGTGTATTGAGCTCTGTTATTTGTGCTTGCTATGTTTTTATATGCTTCTATTCGACCATTTAAATTCATGCTTTTAATTTCATGCAAAACACTAAATTTCACCAAGTTAGATGAATTGACAATCACATGATGATGGATAAACTCTTTATGGATAAGAAAACAAAAGAAAAGATAGTAGCACATCATTAACTAGCAATCAATTTCAGATCAGGTGGTATCAGAGCATAAGGTTTCTTGCTTGATTTTCTTGAAGGGTTTAATAGTTGCAATTGTTGTTATCATTACAAGGTTGAAGTTGCAGAGAGGAGAAGGGAAGCTACTGATAGCTAATCCTGAGATTAGGACAAGAAGGAAGAAAGCTGAGAAAGAATCATTCTCACCCAAAGGACCACTTAAGGCAACACCTGAATCACTGCCCTCACCAAAAGGGAGCGGATCAGATCTCACAAATACAAGAGGCACATATTATGGGAGAAGTGGCAAGAAGCATTCCTAAAATTAATGTGGCCCTTGAAGACCATCAGGCAGAATTTCAGCCAACCATGGTTGAATGTGAAGGTACTATTTTTGACCAAACCTATTCTATCTGAATTGATCCTAGGGCCACTTTGAATTACATTAGTCCCAAGATAGTGGAACGATGTAAATTGCAAGTTGTTAAATTTAAAAATGTTTGGTTAGTATAGCTAGCCACAAGAGAAAAAAGGAGAGTTTTTGTCTAAAGTAAGTAATTGTCCTTTAAATTATTTGGTCAACCTACCATAGCTGATTTGAATGTGTTACCCCTAGGGTCATACGAAATCATTATAGTAATGGACTAATTGGAAAAACACTGGCCCCTCATCACTGTAAAACCAAAACTATTAGTTACCTGGATGAGGAAGGGGAGAGACATGAATTTCAAGGTGTTCAAAAACCTCTACAATTAATACTTATAACAACTTCCCAATTAGCAAAGTGCATTAGAAAAGGTTGCTAAGTTTATGAAATACAAGTAGGGTATGCTAACTCTAAAGATAAAACTATTTCATTATAAAATATACATGTGATACAAAAATTTTCCAGATGTATTTCTTGAGGAAATTATCGGTCTACCCCTAAAGAGAGACATAGATTTCACCATTGAGTTAATTTTGGGAGTTGCCCCGGTTTCCCGAGAACCTTACCAAATGAGCATACCAGTGTTAACATAATTAAAAATGCAGCTTGAAGAGTTTCTTGGTAAAAATTATATCCATCTCGATGTGTCCCATTACGGAGCTCCGATATTATTTGTTAAAAAGAGGGATGGAACCCTGTGAATGTGCATGGATTACCATCAGCGAAATAGGTTAAAAATTAAGAAAAAATACCCCCTCCCCCATATAGATGAGTTATTTGACCAAGTGAAAGGTGCGACCATATTCTTAAAGATCGATCTCTGCTCTGGATATCATCAGATCAAAATAAAGGAGGAAGATATTGTAAAAACTACGTTTAGGACTCGTTATGGACATTATGAATTCGTAGTTTTATCGTTTGGGCTAACTAATGCCCCAGAAAACTTCTTGTGCCTTATGAACAATATATTCCATCATTTCTTAGACAAGTTTGTATTAATCTTTATTGATGACATACTGATCTACTCTCGAAACATAAAAGAACATAAGGAGCATATCTGTATTGTCTTGCAAGTCGTAAGAGAACACAAACTGTATGCCAAGTACAATAAATGTGATTTCATCAAAGAGCAAATCTATTACTTGGGACATGTCATCATTAAGGATGGAATCACAGTAGATCCAGAAAAATTAAGAACTATCATGGAATGGCTGTATCAAAAGATGTAGCTGACATAAGATCATTCATGGGTCTAGCGGGATACTATCAGAGATTTGTGGAAGGTTTTTCTAGAGTGGCATATCCTATTACCTCTCTACAAAAGAAAGGAAAAGCCTTGAAATGGACCCTCGACTCTCAAAGGATCTTTGATCAATTCAAACATCTACTTGCCACTGCACCCGTTTTGAGCATTTCTGATCCCAATAAAGAGTACGTGGTTTGTACAGATGTTAGAAAGGATGGTGTAGGTGGCGTATTAATGCAAGAAGGAAGGGTTGTTTCCTATGTGTCAATAAAGCTTAAAGAGTATGAGAAAAAGTATTCAGTGTACGGCTTGGAGTTGACAACGGTGATTCATGCCTTAAAGATGTGGCGACATTACCTATTGGGTAAGAAATTTCTATTGGTGACCGATCACTATAGTTTGATAAACTACTTCAAACAACCCACTTTAAGTGCTAGGCAAGCTCGTTGGGTGGATTTCCTAAGTGAATTTGATTTCGAAATCAAAAATTTTGAAGGGAAAAGAAAAATCAGGTGGTAGATGCTTTAAGTTGGAAGGTAAATTTTTTATATGAAATTTCTTTTAGTGAATCACAAACTACCTTTTTTTAGCAGATTCATGGTTCAGCCATGCAAGATTTAGTATATAAACATTTATGGCAGCAAGAAAAAATTTCAAACAACCATGAACAACAATTGGGATATGAAATAAATGCAAAAGATTTACTGATTTATAGGAAGAGGATATATGTGCCTAACTAGAAACATCTTGTAAAATTTAATTTTAGATGAATATCATAAGATTCCTTATGCAGGCCACCCTAGATACTAGAAAATGATTTCTACCCTGAGGAAGGAAATTTTCTGGCCTGGTATGAAGAAGTAGGTAGCATAATATTTAGCCAGATGTTTGGAATGCCATCAAGTAAAAGATGGACACCAACACCCAATGGGATTACTTCAGCCTCAACCTATCCTTGAATGGAAATGGGAATCCATATCCATTGATTTAATTACCAGACTACCTAAGTCAAAAAGAAAATGACTCGATCATGGTGGTGGTGGAAAAATTGAGCAAGTCTGCACATTTCATACGTGTCCAGTGAAATTATAAAGCAGTACAAATTGCTAACATTTTTATGCAAAACATTTTCAAATTACATGGAATCCCCAAGTTGATCATTTCTGACCAATATGTCAAATTTATATCAGTCTTCTGGAAGGACGTTTTTGAGGGATTGGGCACACAATTGCACTTTAGCACAACATATCATCCTCAAACGGATGGACAGATTGAGTGAGAAAATCAAGTTGTTGAAGACATGCTGCGAACTTACATAATGCAACATCCAACTAAGTGGGAGGACTATGTACACTTGGTAGAGTTTGCTTATAACAACAAATACCATGCATATTGAAATATTTCATATTGAATTCTTTCAACTATGTGTATAGAGAGAGAATTCACATTGAAATATATTAGTTAATATGTATATTAAATAGAGTATATATAAGATCACATTAAAATTTTAATCATCAAAATTTATTTTTTCCTATAAATATATATGAAGTTCTTGACATAAACTAGTTAACATAGATTTTCATATAATTTATTTAAATATATTGATGAAATATTTTTGAAAAGTATAATATTTAAACATCATAACCACACATTTTTTTACTTCTAATTACTTCTAATTATATTTCTTTGTTTATTATAGTCAACATCATTTTTCTATTTAAAACATAATTTTTATTTTTTATTTTTATTTAAAAAAACATATAACAATGAACAAATTCTCATTAAAAATAAGGCTTCTCATTTAGAGAGTCATAACTCAATGGGTGATGTCTATGTATGAGTTGTTCTTAGAATAAACTCAATCATAAAATGCATGTGGAGAAGCTTCTTCTTGTTTATTCTGAAACAAGTGCACGGTTGCTACATCAAACATACCAATCAAGTAAGGAACCCCTGACAAGAAAGAAAAGAAGAATCATAGGGGTTGGAGATCATAGAAGCTAGCCAGGGGGAAGGACAATTCAAAGTATTTTCCACTCAATTTTTTTTAGTGAGGAGTCTATTGGCCTCGTCAGTCTAGTGGACTCCATCCCAACTGATGTAGGAGGTTGGATCAGAGTAGGTCACTGCCTTCACGGTGTGGCCAATGATGTTTCCACTGGATCCACATTGTATGTTGTACCTGTAATTGTACTTGCCTCCAATTCCACAACATGCTTTAGTGGTGGCCTTAAACCTTGCATTTTTGAATGTTGAGTATACTGCATCATTCATTCATTCATAATTTCATCTGGTACTTGGAATATATACACAAATAGTTAGTACAAAATGGGATAAGGGTACAGTAGAATACCATATTTAGAGGGGTTGGCGAATAAATCATAGATGATGTCATATGTATTGACATAGTTCATAGTGGGGTCTTTGAGTTTCTTGCGTAGGGAGGAGAGTTGAGCTCTGAGGAGTGTGTTGTAATGTAGAACTGCGTTTTTGTAGAAAATGGAGCAACCAATCTTATTGAAGTCATTGGGAGAATGGGGAAAGAAGTGAGCTATAAGGGCCTGAACCCTTGAGGGGCCACACCCTCACAAGAAAAGTCCTCACTCCCTCATTATACAGAGTTTGCATAGCTCCTGCAATAGAATTTGCAATCTTTGGAAGAATGGTAATTTATCCCTGGGTGGGGTTGAGTTTGAGAATCATGTATCCATAGCTGAAGTCATTTCCCCTGATATCTATCATGTATATCCCACTCTTGAACACTTCACCTCTTGGGATATTGCTTAGAGAACCTGTATTAACATTCCATCACTTCTTGATTCAATACCCATTACTATTACTATTTAGATTACGTGAAAATACTACTATTACTATTTAGATTACGTACAAATACTACTTACCATTAGCCTTAATGGTGGTGAGAACCTACTGCTTAAAAATCTTGAACTGATTGAGCTGAACCTTGAGAGAGATGGGCGAAATGAATGAATCCTTATCATGAGCAGCGACACCTATTGTTGCAAAGTTGGCTCCAACCCCGAAATTTGAACCCACGGACTACAAATATGGACTCAGAAATGGTAATCCTAGTGCCTTATCTAGAACATTGATAATTTTCATCATCAAATATATATTTAGGATTGTAGCAAACAAAGGTCAGTAGGAACAACGAAAGATGCATTAATTGGAATTAATTAATGTACCAAAGAAATCTATGGAGAGTCTTCCGTCATTGTATCTGCCTGTGGGTTTGCCCAAGAATTTTTCTCCATAGGGAGGAGAATCAGACTCGTTATAGGGGAACACAAAGTGGATGGTACCCGTATCGAAGGTTGAATCCCCAAAATTAAATATGGTCGAGTAATTACAACAAGCTTAAGACAATATTGGAAGAATAGCCATAGCTGTAAGTATGCCCATTAAATAACATTTAGTCACATGCTGCAGCTCCATTGTAATGTCGACAATAATCTGCTCAGACAAAGATTAATGTTAAGGGTATGGACACAAAGAAGGGTAATGGAATGAATGCAACCCCCCAAGAAAGTTTCTTTGCAATGAATGTGAGCGTTGTGTGTGAGAATTATAAATTAAACAAATATTTGTCAAACGTTCTGAACTGTGCTCATGTTGATATTGAACGCCGAGGCATCTTTGAGTCTTCCCCCATCTCATCATGTACAGTCTACTACAAAGCCATGTTTCAAAATTATAAAAAAATTGGAAGACTTTTGGACATTCATTGAGTCTAGTTAAGATAAAGGCATGTTTCAAAATCACAAGAAAATTGGAAGACTTTTTGACATTCACTTAGTCTAGTTAAGATATTGTAACCTAGATAGGTGTCTTTTTAGGGTGGTTCACTGTACCAATTTGTTACGATTTATTTTCAGGAATCGTTTCTGTAGGAAAAGCAATTTCCCAAACTATTAAAAGTGGTTGAAATCTGGGCAAAAAAAATTCAAAAAATCTTGTAGATGTAGTATTTGAATAATGTTTTTGATGGTGGAAATGGATTCAGCACCATCAAAAATGCCTAGGACACCTAAAATTAAGAACTTTGACAACTTTTACTTGAATTTACAAAAATATCTACTAGATTTTTTCAAAAAATAACCATAATCTCTATAACTTTCAAGGCAAGAAAACATAATTTTTATACTACAAACAAACATGTAATGACATAAAATTTTGTAAGATAAGAGAAACATATAATAACATAAAATTTGGTAAAGGGACAAAAGGTTGTCCCCACCGAATACACTAACTTCACAAAGTAAAACAAGCAAACTTAGGAACTGGATGACATTTGTTAGGATTTTAGTGGGAATCTAACATAATATTTCACATGGATTGTATTGGTAAATCGATAGATGAGTGGAGGCATAAGGATTCAATTATCGAAGTGAATAATTACATTCTAAAAGGTTAACATTTAGGTTTTGGCCCTTTGAATTTTGGAATGTCACAACTGACTAATCTGTTTGTTTTCGGGGTTTGTATCATAATCTCTTGTGGTTTTTTTTTTAGCGATAATATATTATTATTATTCAATTTTGAGGTCAAATATCAAATTGCTGTATCATACTCTTTCATTCAATTTTAAGGTCACTGCCAAGTTAGATATCAAATTGGTGTATGAGACTCTTTGTTTGTGGTATAAGGGTTCCACCAGACCTCTTTGTTTGTGGGACAAGGGATCCATCATACCCCTTTCTTTGTGGGACAAGGGATCCACCTATGTGGAGTGATTTGACTACTAAGTCTATGAACACATACATACTACCCCCTCTAGTTTTGAACCTGTGACCTCTTAGGAGGAAACACATGCTCTTAACCATTAAAGCATGGTGTACCTATTCAACGTATTTTTATATAAAATACATATATATTTCTCGGTGGTTTATGGAACAAAGATTTATGTTAGTTATATTTATGAAAACTCACTTGTGTTAAGGTGAGTTGGTTATCTTTCATGTGGAAATGATGCTACCAAGGAATCTTGTTAATTCTAGTGAGACTAAAATGAGAGTGGAGAGGATAATAGTGACTTATACCTACCACCTGAGCTACCAAATGACATATATTGTACTAGAAATTACACCTATAGGAGCAAAGGAATACATATAAGAGGAGTGGGAGGAATGTGGAAGGAAACTCTTAATTTCAATGAGAGTGAAACTAGAGTGGGGAGGATAATAGTGACTTCTACCTACCACCTGAGCTACTAGTTGACATATACTATACTAGCAATTTCACCTAGAGGTGCACTGGAACACATATAGGAGTGGGATGAATGTGGAAGGAAACTCTGGTCTTGAGTTACATATGAACCTACAACATGGAAAGGTTGAAGATGGATAAAATTTGTGACCATATTTGACCATGTTTACTATGGTTAAATATGGTCAATTTTTGGTTGATCATGAACATGGTAGTCCATTCTTTTGCATTGAAACGTAATGTAATGATAAGACACCATTTTGAGTGCATTATATATACTTTGGTGGCATGTTCTTGTAGTGAGATTTCATTCCACAATAATATCTGACCTATCTTTAATTTTTTTTCTTTTTCTTCCATTCATCTGTCGGAGGCAAGAGTTAGTTTTTGGTGAGCATTTATAATTGGAAAGAAGCGAGGGAACTAAATTCAACAACCATTCTAGGGAAAATATAAATACAAAGTTTTAGCCTGTTTCATTCAAAGTGATTGTATTACTTTAAAGTTACGTGATAAAAAAAATGAAAAATTAAAACTTTTGGACAAACAAATTATTACTGATGTAAAACACCATTTGAAACATTCACATGAAGAATAAAATAGAAAACCAAAAAACTAGCCACTCAAGTTATCCTTCAGTGGAAGAAACAAAATCAGAGTTAAACAAAGGCGCAGAGCAACAACACTTTTTAATGACATCTAGAAGTAAGCTACGAACAATCAAATATTTTAACTATCATAAAAGGAACTAGAAAGATTGGCATATATCTTTTAATATGGAAAAGACAATAACAAACTAACATAGTAGATGACAAACAATGCTCTCCCATCCTAAATAGCCATGGAATTCTAACTGAATACAAGTTTTTGATGGAAAGAGAAAATGTTAAGAAAACCTCTGCATTCCTCAACCAACATGTTTAAGCTTCAAGTAACACGTATACATAAATAGGGAGGCTTGGTAGACATAAGATGCTAGGCATTAAGATATGTTAAGTACATGTAAGATTCAAAGTCTAGGCAAGGGTAAAAATTATTTGAAGACTTTTTACGAAATAGATAGAAGCTTCAAATCCATTCAGATACAGAATATGATCCATAGGTATAAAAATGATAGAATAACACAAAATAGTAAATATAGAGAAGGAAAAATCCTAGTTATCTGAATTACAAGGTTGGAAACTTTGCAAAAAATTAGAATTTTAGTTGGATTAAAATAAATGAAAATGATGTAAGCCAAATTAAGCTCAATTCACAGAAGCCTTTAAGCTCTACATGGCCATATGTTTTCCAAAGCAATGTTCGTCAATATCCCTTCTGCGAGCACCTCTTAATTTGAGGTTTCTAACTTGGGGTGATGCCAGGTATACCTCTAGCCATGTTAAGTAGGGAAAAATGAACCAATTTTGTTTTCTTTACTTGTATATGAAAACTATGGGGGGGACAATTGCTTCTTGTACTAGAAATTGTAAGTAATTTAAGCCAAATTCTAACATTCTTCCTACAAATAAATGTAGCTCCTTAACTTCATAGGAAGAATGTAAACTATTTTGACAATTGGTAAAGTATAGTGTGATATTTCTCCCAAAGACCAAGATTAGATGATGTGGATGCTTCCAATCTATTCATTTTCATGTCCAAATATGAAATCCCCATGCTCACATTTATATTATTTGGTATTATTCCATTGAAATTATTATTGTTGATAATCACTCTTCTTAGAGAAGGACAAAGCCAAACCTCATTCAAAATGGTTTCCCCCAAGGTCTAATACCATCAAATTTCCTCCTACAAAGAGATGTGGGGGTATTGTGCCATTAAAATGATTCCTTGTCAAATCCAAGAATTTCAATCTACTCTTCATCCCAAGCTAAACTAGAACTTCTGTGACAAGATAAATTTCCACATGAATTAAGAAATGTAAATGTTGTAGGCTTGTAATCGACACAGATATTTTTCTACTTAGATAACTATCGTATAGGTCAAGCTCCTTAAAAAGGTTAAGGTTACCAATTTCTCGCAAAGTCGATCCCACCAAGCTATTGTTGAACAAATTAAGCTTTCTTAGATTTTCCAATCAACCAAGCTATGGAGGGATTACACCATGTAGTAAGTTATTATGGAGCTAGACATCATACAAAGAAGTATAATTACTAAGCTCAATGAGAATTATCCTTGTAAGCCTATTGTAGTATATCTATATCAAACTAAGTTGTTGTAAGATCGCTAGTGAAGAGGGAATGGAGCCACAGAGTTGGTCGTGAGAAACGGTGAGGTCGGTGATATTTCCACAAAAACCTAACTATTCAGGTATACATACATCTAACTAGTATTCATCCAATCTAAGGGTGATCAGACTACCTAGATTACCTAAGCTTTTAGGGATGCTCTGTATGAGATTATTTCCATTAGGGGAGAACGTTCCAAGATAGGGTAATTCCCCTAAGGTTGAAGGTATAGTTCCTTGTAGTTGATTGCTTAGAAGATAAAGATCACCAAATCCAAAAAACAATATCCAAATTATGCTTACTAATTTATGAATAGGAATTCACTATATTTTCTAAAGAAAGTTTGATGTAGGGATATCCCACCATTTGTAGAAGGGATGAATGTACAAGTGAATGTATTCAAGATGTAGTTCTTAGAAAATTTAATGAATGGGTCAGTGGTTTTTGTACTTTATCATCTAATTCCCCCCCTTCATGTGTTTCATGCCTTTGTTTACCTTTTTTCGATCTTGAGATTTCTAGCTAATTTTATTTTTATTTTATTTTCGATTCTAATTAATTAATTTTTATATTATGTAATCCTTTAATTAATTAATTTTTTTGT
>APFE031675673.1:97901-115549 GCA_000404065.3 Pinus taeda | reverse complement strand
TAGATAAGAATTTGGTTGTTTAGGATTCAAGGAAATAGGGTAAAACCCAATACCCATAGGTATTTGGTAAGAGTGAAAGCTTGTCCCAATACACATCATTAATGGGTAATTCCAGGTGATGTGGTTTTCTTTGAAGAATTGTGATGAGTGAACTTGCATTCATATGACCTCATTGCTATTCTAACAAATAAGTTATGATAGATTTTCCACTATATATTACATAAATATTTCTATTTGTTTAGATATATATTTTAGTCAAATTTACTTTATATTTGGTGGGGATTTATTGGAATCATAAATACAAACTATATAATTTACAAAACCTTATTGTATGAAAAGTTAAAAAAAAAAATTATATACTAAAAACACATTTTAATCAACTAAATATCAGAATCTAATAAAAAATTATGTTAACTTTCCCAACAAATTTAAAATTAATAATTAAATTACACTTAAATTTTTAACCTTTTATTTAAATTATTAATATTATAAATAAAAAATCTCATAAATCTCATAAAAACTCCATCCAATCCCGATAATAAAATGTTCATATCAAGCATACCAAAAAGAAAAAAAAACAACTGTGTTCCCTAGCAATGTAGCTAACCGCTCTCATCTCTAACTGCAACCAACTATATTTTAGTCTAATGTTTAAATAGATATTTTGCTTTTCACACCTGAAATTAATACAATGATAGTGTGGCATGCACACATATTAATTAAAAAAAAAAATTCCATCTCCATATATGTAACATTTCCCTTCTCCACATGAGCAACTTTCGCTCTCATCTCTCATTGCAATTAACTATATTTTAGTGTAATGTTTAAATATATATTTTCTTTTGACACCCGCAATTTATATTATATTTTAGTATAATGTTTAAATAGATATTTGTTTTTGTTACTTTGTAACGCAATTTATATTATATTTTAGTATAATGTTTAAATAGATATTTGTTTTTTTTACTTTGTAATGTTTAAATATATATTTTCTTTTGGCACTTGAAATCAATACAATGATGGTGTGGCATACACACATATTAATTAAAAAAACTAAAAATTTTCTATTTCCAAATTTGTACCATTTTTTTTCTTTGCACTAGCAACATTCTTATATAAGGGGTAAAATGATTAATTATATAAGATAATATTATTCTTTTGGTAGCCTACACAATAACCTTTATGTTGGCTGTTATTGCTTGATGCACAATTTGCATTCTTTTAAAAGTGATTAAATTATCAAACTTGAACTCTTGCAAAGTATGAGTAATGAGCATTCTATGAGAGGATTCTACCCAGTGAAAGGAGGAGATCGAGTTCTATCTAGACAAAGGAAGATATATTCCTATTTGCAGATGTGTGAAATGATCCCTCCAACCCTTTGAAGTTTGACAAAACCAACCAATCCAAAATGGGTTCCTTATGCTCAATCAATCGCCCTATGACTAAACTATTAAATTTCTCATCAAACCACAAGTGAAAATTTCCATCTACAAACCAAATATTTAGAATATTGGCCACGCCGAAACCGAATGTGTGCTCTTTTCCATTGAACAATTTACTCAAAAAGTACGTAATCTTAATTTCATAACTAGCCAAATCAAATGACATAATACTAGTATCAGGGCCCCAAAAAAATAGATTTATCCCTCATGTGTAAACCACATAAAAAGGCCATACAACACCTACAATAGCCCCATCATTGAAAACCATTATCTCTTTAAAAGGCCCATTATCAGGTTTGCTACTCAAAGTGTGTGCCTCAATAAACACATTAGGGGATTGGAGCACCTAGACTCATCAATGGAATGAAAGAAGCAAAAAGCTCGAAAAATGCCTTGTAAGCATTAGGTGGTATTTGCCACAACCCTGAATACATATGAGACGAATTTATTTGAAACCAGGCAATGAAATAGGCATATGTCAACGTGCATGATAATTGACAATGTGTCAAGTAGTGGCAGATTAAGGCTTTAGAAATTTAGCCATGTCGCATGATAATTGATGACATTTCCAATAGTAGCACTACGACCTTTCAAAAGCATATGCTTTCGAAATTCAAATGTTTAATATGGATTCATAAATTCTTTGTAAAAATATGAAGTACAACTATGCCACGGGGGGTTCATTGGGGGAGCAATACCATATATGTGGGTTCATATTGGGATATATATTTTGAGAAAAAAATGACGTGATATATTAATCATATAATAGGGGGTAATGGGTTTTAATAAATGAAGGTATAAAAAATGGAGCTTAAAGTTAATAAAAAAATACAAAGGGGCGTAAAAAATACTAATGAAACATTGGAAACCTACAATATCTAGTGAAAGTAGGGGCTCTTTAAATTGGGAAAGTGTATTAAGTTTGTATTGGTAGGGGGTTAAATAATGTGAATTTTAGAGGTATTTTCCATTATATAGTCAAATTAAGGGTATTGTTTAGTATGACATGAATGCATGTGCTATGTTAGAGGTTCATTGAGTGAAGCCCCCATGAACTATGTTGACATTTTCTTCTGAATATGGATTCATTGGTACACTCTGTTTAGTCTCCATTTGTTACATACGTTAGACTCTGGTGATGATACTTGTGGTGACTTGAACTCTTGTCATAATACACATTCGTAAACATCAAGAGGTATCCACTTCATTAATAGTTCAAGTAAGCACATACAAGGAAAGTCCGTCTGGAACTCATGACCATCCAATGACATTTTTCGAGTTTAGAAAACCCATTAAGCTTCCAAAGGAGAAGCTTTGCTTTGTTCAAGTATTACACCACAATTTTGGGTTTACATATGGTGAGGCTCTAGTGTTAGTAGAGTTTAGCTCACCCCCAAAATGTCAGAAGAATTGGAGGAAATTGGTGATGGAGTGCAAGGCAACGTGTAGGGGGAGCCATTCGGAAGATCATGTTAGGGTATGATTATGAAAATGAGGAGGCGAAACTTCGTAAGATTTCTACAACCAAAGGGTTACCTCTAAAGTATAGAATGGAGAAAATAAGGGTAATGGGTCTTAGGAATTATGCATGGGACGAGTCTAGGTTCCACGTTAAGAAGAGTTGGATTTTCTCCATAGAAATTATGGATGAGGACATATTTCTCAATGGGTTGAAGCCTATAAAACCCCTACAAAGTGATTATGATTATCAAAGTGACGACTTGCCTCCTTCGCTTCTTCTAATGACTGGGACATCACTTATGAAACATTCAATGCTTTTATTTTATTTGTTTCCTAATCATATGTTTGTTATGCAACAATATATAGAGAGATGTTACAGCTTGGATTTTGGGGATTTCATATTTTGCCATGGGATTAAGTAGACATTTTGTTTAAAGTGTCTTAGTTTAGGAATATGTATTTTTTATGAAATTTGGCTTAGAGTGTTGGTTTTGAAATTAAGATGCTTCCATTTTCTTTGGTTCAAAAATGTGTATGGGGAGGCAGTTTGATCGAATTGCAGGTGGGGAGTCTACTGGAGTGGACATCCTTTGAAACAATAGAATTGACTTCCATAGGAATTGAATGGATTATTCTCAAGGATATTACCGGGTATTCTTCATTGTTACCTAAGCCTTAGACCTTGAAATTAAACTTAATAACCTAGTTGGTACGAATTACACTGGGGTTTATCATGTGAATATAACATTTCATTTTTATGGAGGTAGTGACAAATATGGGTTTGATAACCAAGGGTTTGTAGATGTCATTCCACCTATTTCATTGCCTAGTTTTAATATTGACATGGATACGTTTTGTGTGTTATACTCTATTAAGTACGTAGATGGAGGACTGAGTGTGATGGATTTGGGAATTTGATGTTTTGTAATTCATTGTTATTGTTATATATGGATGCAAACCGAGAAGGTTACTACAGTTAACCCCACATACAAATAAATAACCTATGATAAGAAGGATATCAAACAAGCTAAAGCTGAGATGAGAGAAAATTTTGCTAGGGTTGAACATAGAGCTGAAAAAGAAGAGACAATGCAAACTAGTCACACTCATACAAACCACCATGGTGCGAGCATTATTTTTGGTGGTATTGTTCATTGCTCTAAGAGATTACCTATCACAATTTAAAAGGCAACACAAAATATGATTGAATGTTTATATCATAATTCACGAAGCCCAACTTGTTTGTTAGTGGTGGTACTATATGTGTATAATGTTAAAGGTTGTCGAGCCAATTTACCCTCGAAGCCACTAATTTACTCTCCATGACCCTCAAAGTTGTAGGTAGAGATTCAATGTCCTCACTGTAATTTCATCTTCATAGTAGGATATACCCATCTATGAACAAGGGGAAGAACTATCTTCATTACTTTCCAATGCGGAAGATCACGAGACGAGTTAGACAAGCCATCCCAGAATGCCTGTAGAGGGATTCGATTAGGGAACCTTTCTGTGGATGTGGCATTGTGTGTTACAGAGAGGAAAGCCTAAAGAAAAAAACTCTTGAAAACTAGCAGAAGCAATTTGTATTAAGGGGGAACAAGTTATGAGGTTCCCGTGTCACTGTTGAAACTGTCATCCTCAACACTTCACACTTCCACATGTCAAATTTTGATTTCTACGAGGAGGATGAAAATGGACGCATCTTATTGGCTAGGGTCAACAATGCCTACTCACCCCAAGCTTTCTGAGAAACATCATATTTATATGTCAAGTTTATATTTTTTAATGACCCACTTTCAATTACAAACATAATGAGAATATTTGTATACATACGGGGCGTCCATATGATAGCTACATATGCATTACCCGCATGTATTGCAATAGTATACATGACGACAAATATGGAAAAATATCTAAACTTAATTTAATAAATCAATCATCAAATTAAATTATAACCTACAAAAAAATAATGAAAATATATTAAGTATGGTATTTAGTAAGTATACCACCCTTACATATACAAATAATAAATCCTTAATCAAAAAGAAAATATAAATTATGTTGCCATTGTTTAAATAAATAAAATAATAAAATAGTTAATTAAATTATAAATTAAACTAATTAATTTATTATTTGAATAAGTTAATATTAATAAAAATAATAAAAAAACTACATATATAAAATCTATCCTCTAAAAAGATGAACGGACTCAATTAAAATTATTAAAGGAAGAATCATAAATCAAATATGGATAAAAAGATTTGATCAAATCTATACCATGTAGGGTTCCATTTAAAAGGAGGAAGAAAAGTGGTGGACCGGGGAAACAAAAGGAAGGGAATACTACTGAGACAGGGGGGAATTTTTTTGACTAAGGATATGATGTGAAGGTAGTGCAAGAACGAGGAAAACATTGAGAAAGATATAGATTCAGAGAAGCCTAAATTATTCTTTTGTTTTTGGGTGCGGGGCAGAGTACCTCATTTGTGAAGTGCTTTGAAAATGGTTACCATGGGTGCGGGGCAGAGTACCTCATTTGTGAAGTGCTTTGAAAATGGTTACCAAGATTGTGGCCTGTTTGGCTAGGATTTTTTGGTCATTTTGATAACGAAAGCGAGAACAACCACCAAAAAATTGTCAGACAAAAGTTCAACTTTCACTCCAAACAAAATTTACAAATCAATATTTATTGATGATTTATCAAATTTCAAAGAATATCTGCTTCTCATAAATTTAATGGTCCAATTCTATAAATTAGAACTTTAACATTGTTTTATATATATATATAAATAAAATATATAAATATTAAGTTATTTTAAACAATTCAATTTTATTCATTATATAAAATAATTTTAACACATTTTAAAATTTGAATCAAAATATTATATTATATATATTTAAACTGAAAAAACAAAAATAATTACGAGCTTTATACTATTATAATAATTGAGTATGTAAACGTTATTATATGGAAAGTTGAAATTACAAATATGGTGGAAGAATTGCGACTTCTCTCCCATGGAAATTATTAATTATTAATATTTTTTAAAATTTGAAAGAATAATAAAAATTGAGAATTGTAATTATAATTTGTTGGGTTCCCAAAACATTTATTATTAATATTTTTTGAATTTTTTGAATTCGGGTGTTGTGATCTATAATGAATTAAGAATTTGTTTTGATAGAATCATGCTAATTTTCATAATTTCTTAACTCAAAATCTTGGTGTTCTCAACACCTTAGCAATAAGAGCTTTAAGAGTTTATGATGACAACCATATTAATGAAGAGAAAACATCTCCTAAGTGTTTTCTTTAATAATGAGTATAGTAGACACCAGTGTACTAAGGCTTTCTTCAGAGTTGAGAAAGGTACTAGTGCTAAGAAAGATACCAAGGATCGATTTTCTGGTGTTCATCTTCCTTTTATCTAAGGGACCACTGACAAGATTGCGAGGATCCTAAGGAAGCATAAGGTGGCTTTAACCTTTAAGCGTATAAATACCATCCGTAGCTCCCTTAGATATGTAAAAGACCTAGTGGAACCCAATAATATGAAGGGTGTTTATGTTATCCCATGCTCTTGTGGGACTCCCTACATTGGTGAGATTGGTCGCTTGATTAATCAAAGGATTCACGAGCATGCCGCTGACATCAAGCATTGAAGGAACCACTCCTCTGCTATGTCAGAGCATGCAGATAAATCTAAGCATCACATCTGCATTGAGCAGGCCAAGTCATTGATAGGGTTAGCCATTTCCATCATCGTAGATTGAGGGAGGCCCTATAAATCGAAAAAATACCCAATAATTCAAATAGAGACGATGGTTGGATCATTAATAGAAGCTGGGTCCCTATCTTGTCCTCCTAGTTTTTTTAGGTTTCTTTTTGGGATTTATTTTGTTTATTTATTTATCTATGTAGGTATTGATATCCTTTTTATAGTATTTGTTGTTGGTTTATTTTTCATTATAGTTTATTTCTTGATCTTTGATGTTTTCTTAAGTATTTTATCATCTTATTCATTCTTCACTTCCTTTAGTATTTTTGTTATTTGTTTAATGGGTCTCAGCCCCGTATTGTATGTTGTTTACCCTATTTATATTGATAATATATATATTATAATTATATATATATATATTATATATATAGCTATATATATATATTTCTTTCGACTTGTGCTATACTTTGTATTCCTTATTTATTTTCCATTAATTATTTTATTTTTATTTATTTTATTTTTCCATTAATTATTTTTTTATAGACTAAATTGATTCTTATCTTCAAATAGGTCTTGAATCCTTTGATTTTGACCCTCCTCCTCTTCCTCCTTTTTTATTTTATTTATTATTTTATTTTTTTAAGAGTAGTAGAATTTTTTAATAATATTTGATTTCAACAAATTAATTTAAATATTATTTTTAAAAAACTAGCCATTTAATATAGTTGTTGCTTATTAATATTTGTTATTAATAAATTAATATCATAATTTAAATATTATTGTTCAAATATAGTCGTCACCTGAAATTATGGTCTTTACATTGCTCTCTATTTAAGCCTTTTCCATGGTCTGCCTCTTAATCTGGTCCTGATGATGAACCACACTTGTTAGAAACGTGTCCGCCAAAAAATTGTCTTATGCGATTTCTAAAAAAGCCTTTTCTTAATTTTTAGAATTTTTAGAAAATTCAAAAGATAAAATAAAATGAAATATAATTTGATAGGTAAGTGGTTTGTATGCCCTAAAAATGTTTTTGTTTGGCTAAGAGCTTGTTTTCCTCATAGGTAATGAAACAGGTTCATGACTCAAGACCTAGGGGCATCTGGCAAGGAGTGAAAGCCTGCGCCCTTAAGAACCATTAGTGAGTTATTCTAGGTGTCATGGTTTTCCTTGATTAATAATGACGAATTAGGTTGCATTTGCAATTAACAATGAAAAATAGTTGTCTTCACTGCTACTTTGACCACTAAATTATAATAAAATTTTTCACCTATAAAAAAAGCAATTTGTTATAAATAATTTTTTCTTACATATAACTTGTTTTTTTTTCTAACAAATATTGAAAATTTCTGAACATTAAATTTATTAAATATCTAATTTTTAAAATTCTAACTTAAAATAAAATATATAAATTTCATAAAATTTATACAAAATTTTTGAATTCAAAAATTAATTAATTTAACTCACTTTTTCTCATTTAAATACTAAATTATTTTCTAAATTTAACTATTCTGATTAAAGACTTTCATTGTTCATATTGATAGTGCTTACCGACACTACAATTTAGTATTTTGGGTAATTGACAGAGCTGATCAAAACTGTTATTTGTTCCTAATTATTTCATAATAGTCATTATAATCGAAATGAAATGCATTTATTTATTTATTAGTTGTATTAAAAGACGAGAAAACTCTTGACACTGTGAAACAAGGGAAAATAAAACTAATTTAATTAAAATTTTGAAAATATCGTTTTCCTCAATTTTAATATCTAATATTATGTGTTCAAAAATGCATTAACATTAGAGCATCTTAATATATAATATTTTAGCTTTAAATAAAGCTTAAATAGTATAAGATGTAAATTCGTTAAATAATTATAATATTATTATAATATTTATATGAGTTAATTTTTAAATAATATACAATATTAATTTTTTTATATTATAAATATATTTATTTAAATAAAATATTAATTAATTTAATTATTCATATTTATTAAATGATGTAAAGATTTAATTTTCTTAAAATATTTAATAAATATAATGAAAATTAAGATTTATTTTTTTAAATAGTTATGTTTTTTTTGTCTTTTAAATAATTTTATTAATTAAAGAATTATATAACGAGTGTCATATGAAATGATTTTATGGTGTTTTTTGGTATGTAGTATTGATAAGTGATTGTATTTTAATATACCATATTTACAAATTAAAGATCTTTATAACAAAGTGAGAGTGAATCTCCATAATTAAGAATCTTGTTACATATTTTTTCTAAATGCATATATACTTAATTGTATATTAATTTTTTTTTATCAATATCAACAATAATAATAATAATAAAAGTTATAATTTAGTTTAGTTTTTTTTAACAACTTGAGATGTATGATAAATTAAGCATTTAGACACTTACTAAGGATTTATGCCCATCCACATTTACTAACCATTTAATTTATATGTCTGCTAATTATGAAGTATATTAAAAATGTTTATTTTTACCATCATTATATAATCACTAATCACACATTCAATAAATGACCCTATGTTAATATGACCTATAAGATGTAGGCCAATTGGTTTGTGTTGTATTTAGTCTCTACCAAATCACAAGATCAAACCTCAATAGAAAGGGTTGAGAATAAGAACAACTTTTGGGGGGAGAAAACTATCCCAGAAAGTATTCAAGCTTGACCTATATCAATATGCCAACTTTAATAAGAAAGCACAATTAATATATTTATGATCTAAAATTGTTTATGGTTATAAATTATTTAAAAATTGTGATAAATCTCTCTACTTAATATGATCAACAATTAAAATGTCTCTCTATTCACACTTAAGGTTGGAAAAAATTCTTAAGGTTGGAAAAAATTCTTAAAGTTAGATATTGTAATGTTTAATGTTAATGAAATGCTTTGTCCAAATGTGTGTTGGGAATAGTATATGCATTTACACCTAATTTAAATTCTAGTAGGTTGAGTAAAAAGTGGATTTCTATTTTATTTGCAGCGTAGATTTCAAGTTGCCTTGTTTTTCTTTTCCTTCTTTGATGGCCCTTTTGTGCTTTTTTAGAGTGCTTTTTGATAATGAAAAAGACAAAAATGTTGATATTCACACATAAATAAAGATAATCTAAATTTTCTCCACCCAATGTACCTTTTATATAAAATAGACCTTCGCTTTTTTCCTATAAGAGGTTGACAAATCTTGAATATGTTGTGGACTATGAAACTTGTGGTAGGGAATGTTATGCTAAAATTTTATAAATGCACATTGTCCGTGGATTGATTCTTTTCATTAGACGTATGGAATTTCTTACTTGATGAATATGATAATTGCATCTAAATCATTGAGATCAGGTTGATTGAGATCATGAACGGACACAACAATCATGGTTGAAAATTTCACTCCCTGTAGTTATAATGGTTATAGGATTGTAACACTAAATACATTATTTTATCTATGGAAGAACAAAATATAACTTTTCATGGTGAATGTAGGGCCATGCTATCACACACTTGATATTGATATATGTGTTTGGGTGACACTTATAAAATTGTTATTTCCACTACGAACAAATTATAGTGAGTATGGGGTAATGTTATCAAGATATTGATACATGTATTTGGGACACCTTAAAAAATAGTATTTCTATTACTTTATTTATGAGTAACTCAATGCATAAGAAAATACATATATTTTTGGTGAAAGTTGATTGTTTATTTCAAGGGATTTTTGGTGTTTCTTAATAAACCAAAATGAAAATGAAAAAAGGAAAATAGTTAAGGAAAAAGGAAAGAAAACACATTTGTAATTTTATAACTTTAAATCTAAAATCTAAATTAATTCCATGCGAGAATGTTATTGTTATCAATTTTTTTCTTAAAGAAAATTGGTCTTAATATTAAACTTACGAAGAATTCACAATTTTTTTTTGTGATTGTATCATAATTAATGGTCATTTCATTGTAAATTGGAGAGTTTAAGGTTGAGTAGTTGGAAGCTAATAATGGACTCTTGGAATGTAGAGAAGAGCTTGAGGAGTGAAGCTTCCATGTACGATACTTGAGAAGAGAATCAAACCAACAATACATTTCAACTATATGTCATTTAATTTTACTTTGCAGTACATAATAGAGTTTTATAATGTTTATATCTCTTTCTTTCTAGTTTATATTTCTATTATAATATATGTTATGTGGAAATTTTTCTTTATTGACTTTATTAGGTTTCCATGCATTGGGATTCTTGTCTAAGTTTCAAAATTTTATTTTGTTAACAATAAACATATCTTAGAAGTAGAAAAATACTTAAAACCTTCACCCCAAGGATTTTTTCTGTCCGTTGGTGCCATTCTTAGAAAGATGGTGTTAGTAATCTAAGACATCATGAAGCTCTCCAATTTCATTCCCATGGGCTTCTGTGCATTATGTCTACACCACCTACTTTACATTGGGTTCTGCCCTTGGAATGAAGGAGACGTATTTGGAGTTTCCCAATAATTAATTTATGACAAAAAACAAAGAAGGTCGGTCTTAAAATCTTATAGGAACTTTTCTATCCATGGTAGAGAGAACATACAAATATTTCATGTTAAGCAACAATGAGCATGGTGAAAAGAGTTATGTTAGTACTACTTGTTATGATTGAGGTGCCCATTTAGGTGCATCTAAATAATGGTCATGGTTTTAAAAATTTTTAGTTTGTAAACTTGCGAAACATTATTTTGGAGCTTTCTGATGTGTTTCTCACCCAAAGTACATGCAGAATAGGGAGTTTATTCAATGTTTTAATTTAATTTCAAGTGGGATAAGGAAGATATAAAACATAAAATGAATGAAACACTGCGGTGTTGACAAAATTTTCTTCTTGTGAAAAACTCAGATTCATCCCTCTCAAAATTATTGCGTAGCTCTAGTTTTATCGTAGGGTTATGGTCTTTAATATTAGAGATTTTGTCTCATAAGGCTTTGTTGGAATGTATAAGTTATAGTTTTAACCTCTTGTTATGAGATTGTTCCAAATGAATGTAGTTAACAAATATATTCTTAGAGATAAGATGCGATCATTCTAGGAAGTTTGTATTGCACTGTATATTAGTGAGATTTTACCATTTCATTCATGAATAGTTTAGGATTCACTATTTTACTATGGTATTTGCAATATCTCTATTTTATTTCATTTATTATTGCTATCTTCATTTTATTCTTAATATAACTTGGATTAGAGATTTCAAAGAAATATGCTTCTTCTTGTTTTTCTATCCATGTTCTCGATGAGGTCAAGGTATAGAAAGTTAGGCTTGCAATTAATTAAACCTGGTGAAGACTTCCCTTGTCGATTAAAGTGGAGTCACATGGAAAAAGGAAAAGATGTGATATGGTATAGGATTTTAGGAGCGGAATATTTTACACCTACGCAGCGCTACATTCCATGGCAAGGGCTAACCAGCCTGTCATAGGGCATTGAATGCCCTGGTACATGCTTGTTGTATAACAATATAACACACTACCTTGGTGGCTACATAAATTAAAAATAAAAGCAGTGTGTTATATTGTTATACAGCCTGCATGTATCAGGGAATTTAATGCCCTATGGCAGGCTGGTTAGCCCTTGCCTACATTCCATCCCTAAAACCAAATATTCAATTTCGTATGCCACGAATTCAATTTATTTTTATTATTTGATTGGGTCTTTATATATTTCTATTTTTTTTTCTTTTTATTTCAGATTGGGATTTTTATATATCGATAGTTAAATTTCACTGTGGACCCACTGTGATGTAAACGCTACCTAACTTGTTTCATGTCGATGAATCTGGACTGTGATGAAATGCTGCTATATCATGGCAGATTTTGGAAAAAAATATTTGGGTTGTGTGAAATGGTTATTTATAAGTATTGAGGGGAATATATAGATTTATAAGCACTGGTTTAATATTAGTAGAGAGGGATCAAATTTTTTCATTGAGTGGAATACATAGACTTATAATTATTGATTTATTATCAGTGGAGAGGGATCAAATTTTTTTGTTGGGTGGAATACATAGATTTTTAAGTATTGATTTAATATTAGTGGAGAAGGATCAAATTTTTTCACATGCAAAATATAAATTGTTTAAATGTATTTTTGAATTCTCATAGAGTAGGTTAAGATTCCATAAAATTTTTAATCATTAAATTTAATTTTTTCTTATAAATAATATGAAGTTTTTGATAAAAATTAGTTAACATAGATTTTCAAATAATTTATTTAAATGTTTAGATAAATATTTTTGAAAAGTATAAGATTTAAACATATTAATTACTTCACAATATAATTACATATATAATTTTTTTATAGCCACCCCCTTTTCTATTTAAACATTTTTTTTTTATTTTTTATTTTTTTTTAAAGAAGCATAAACCAATGAGAAAACTCCCATTAAAAATAGGGTTTCCCATTTAGAGAGTGATAACTCAATGGGTGAGGGTGATGTCTATGTATGATTTGTTCTTAGAATAATCTCAATCGTAAAATGCATGTCGAGAAACTTCTTCTTCTTTATTCCAAAACAAGTGCAGGGCTGCTACATCAAACATAGCATTCGAGTAAGGAATCTCGACAAGAAAGAAAAGAATGAATCATAGGAAACGTTAAACTTTGAACACGTCACAGCCCTTATGAAGCCCTCTAGTACTTTAGAGGAGTTCTTAGTGAAATTTAGCAGTGAAAATAAATTTAAGTTTTGATTTTTATAGGTTTAAAAAAAACTTAAATAATATTATAAAAATGAATGGCTTCCTCTTTGTAGGACATTTAAAAAAAATCCAGTTCTCTGACTGATATAATACTCTAAAGTCTGTAGGAGGTTTTGGAAACACTCAAAGTGCAATGGGACGTAATGGAGGTTGTTCATCCATTCCTGGGCCATTAGTCACAATGGTAGCACTGATAGAGTTAAAAGTCATGATATGAGGTTTATGTTCGCATTCATTGATAACAAAGGTTTCTTTTCACATTCATTGATATCAGTGGAGAAGTAGCTATGTATTTTTATCCGTGAATCAAGCAGATTTTGAAGGTATCAAAGATTTAGAAGAAACAAATGACAAAATATAGAATTAACGATGACTGAGGTAGATTATTCTGAGCCTTTGAATCTTACCCACATTGATTTTTCCAATCCAAACCTTACCACGAGTGCAACACAAGTTCGCAAGGTATTTTTAACTCAGTTTTAATTTTCAACTTTCATTTCCCTGACCTTTCATTCAGTTCATTGATTTAGGTGGAACCGATTAAAATTATCATGTATGGAATGGTTTATTGATCGTTATCTAGTGATGTGTAGACTCTAGATTTTTTTTATATGGTCCATCATGTCATTGATGAAGATTTTTTGGACTAAGTCTTTGAGCAAAGTTGATGACTTGTTTCCCTTCCTAAGGAGGAAATGATGAAATTGCCGTAGAATGAGAACCATCAAGGTTACACTCTGTATCAAGGAAAATCTCTTAACCTTTCCATTCAACTTGAAGGTTCGATGTGGATTTGTGTCTCCTTATATTTACTTCGGCTTGTAATTGCATCTTTCTCTGCTCAACTCTAAAAAATCAATCCATTGAAGTATTTCACTTCATTCATTCATTTTTCCAGGGGATTGGAAGGGGAGTTATGAAAATTTTGAAGTGTTGATAAAGACAAGCAATTTCACGGTCCCAATCGATGGCCTTCAATAGCTATGCAGTTCAGCATTTAAAAAACTATTTTTCACACTTGTCCAATGCTTAAAAATAAATTAAATTGACCGTATTAACATTTTTACATCGTAACCACATACTACATTTTTTGTGGTATCTCCGTTTTCCTTTCTTAGTTTGTAAACTTTTATTCTTTCTTGTCAAGCCACCATTAACACAAGATTGTTAAAATATGAGATTACCCCATTAGATATTGATAACTACATTCACCAATTCACAATTTTTTTTTTTCATCTTGTAAATAACTACTACCATCTACTACATCTTCGAGGATGCCAAATATATTAGAGTATTGATCATGCCAAATATATTCGAGTACTGATCATCCTACCGCTATGGAAGCATCTTCCATCCTACCTTTATGCAAACATATTCATGACATTACTTTGATGTTCCACATAGATATCTTGGCATAGTATAATAAGGCCGATAGGGTTCCTTACATTTTCCATGAAGACATCATTACTTTGAAACTTTGTTTGACATGGAAATCTTGAGATTGCATAATAAGACCAATAGGGTTCTTTCTTTAGGGTTTCTTTTTAGCGAGTATATAGAAAGAGCTATCTCTTTATTAATTTGAATTCTTATTTTATAGTAATAAATGAATAAGATAATTCTCATTTTATAGTAAGAGATGAATAATTTTTCATTTTATAGTAATAAATCAAATAAATTAGTTAAAGATGTAATTTTATCGTGTTTGAAAACAGATTAAATTGATAATATTGATATTTTGACATCATAACCATATTTTATGTTGTATCTTCATTTTCTTTCTTAATTTGAAAAAAATTCTTTATTTCTTGTCAACCAACCATTTAGACAAGATTGTTCAATTATGAAATTACCCTATTAGATGGCGGCAAAAAACTACTACCATCTCTTTTCTATTTTTAGATGATTCCATGACTGACAACCATAATACTTACAAAAGCCTAGAATTTCTACCATTTGAACTTACTGTAATAAAGCTTACTATTAAGCCTAACATCTTTGAAATCAAACTTTATTTAAAACCCCTTATTTCTTCTCTTATCTTAAAAAACCCTTTCTTTATTAACTCTCTAGTTTTTTAAAACATAGAAATTAATGTTATAAAAAAATTGAGTAGTAATAAGTGTTCTTCCCATAAAATTATGTAGAGTTTTGAATAGGGGAAAGTGTTAAAATAAAACTCTAGGGCCCTGTTAATAACCAGACAACCGAAAATTGCTCTGCCTATAGGGCTACAAGTTAATTTTCGTCTTCCCAAAAGATATATAATTCCAATAGCTATCCATAAACTATTATTATGTCTTTGGCTTCATTCTCTCCATTCGACATCTAGGAAATAAGTTGTGTGGGTGTGGGTGTCCATGTAGCTGCTGCTATGAAGGCGTTTTTAAGGAGATGTTGAAATCATAGAAAAATTAAAAGAGATTGTTAATGAAAAGAAACATATTATTAGAAAAATACATCAATGAAAACAAACACTATTATTAGAAAAAGATATCAAGCAAACTTGAATTCATTGTAAAGACCAAATTTGAAAGCAATTCTTAAATAAAAAAACAATGACCAATGAAGCCATACAACAACAACACTGAAGATGTGTATTACATATTACAATAGTTCCCTATTAGATATGGAAAATTTTTCTTTTAATTACATAAATTTTTGAATCTATAGAGCTTGAAGTTTTTAATGGAGATGAAAGTCTATTGATAGTGTTCTTCGATTGAGTAATGTTAAGAGAAAATTTCAATCCCCTTGGTTGTTGAAGGTATATATTTGTTTTTATTGGTTTTATTTAAATTGTTTCAAGCTGAACAAAACATATAGTATAAATTAGGAACAAATGAAAACTAAAATAACTTTTTCCATTGTGCAAATAGATTTATATTTTCAATGATGTAAATTCAAATACTTCTGAAGATTATCTAATGAATAGAAGAAACATATGTTTACCTTTTTTAATAGAATTTGAGGAAAATGTTTGCCTATATGCTAAATTTTATTGATATTTTATAGTGTCTTAATGTAGCACCTTTTTAAATTTTAAAGATTTAGAAGGACACCTTTTCATTTTGGCAATTTTTCTTACAAAGAGTTTATTTAATATACACTTGTTAATAGAAGTACAATTTTTTTTATAACTTTTCATCTTTAAAGGGTTAGAGAAATATATGCCCTTCCAAATAAAATTAAGACCAACCCTTCAAATTTGAACACTAATCATAGGGATTGGAGATCACAAAAGTTAGCTAGGGGAAGAATAGTTCAAAGTATTTTCCACTCAAAATTTGTTTAGTGAGGAGTTTGTTGACCTCGTCAGTCCAATGGACTCCATTTCAACTAATGTAGGAGGTTGGATCGGAGTAGGACATGGCCTTCACAGTGTGGCCAATGATGTTTCCATTGGCTCCACACTGTATGTTGTACCTGTAATTGTACTGGCCTCCAACTCCATAGCATGCTTTAGTGGTAGCCTTAAACCCTGCATTTTTGAATGTTGAGTATACTGCATCATTCATAATTTTGTCTAGTACTTGGAATATGTACACAAATAGTTAGTACATAATGGGATAAGGGTACAATAGAATACCACGGGTATAGTAGAATACCATATTTGGAGGGATTGGCGAAGAAATCGTAGATGATGTCATATGTATTGACATAGATGATGGTGGCGTCTTTGAGTTGCTTGCGAAGGGAGGAGTGTTGAGCTCTGAGGAGTGGATTGTAATGTACAACCGTGTCATTGTAGGAAATGGAGCAGCCATGCCTATCAAAGTTGTTGGGAGAATGGGGAAATAAGTGATCTAGAAGGGCCCGCATCCTTAAGGGGCCACATCCCTCACAAGAAAAGTCTTCACTCCCTCATTGTACAAAGTTTACAGAGCTACTGCAATAGACTCTGCAATCTTTAGAAGAATGGTAATTTTCACCTGGGTGGGGTTGAGTTTGAGAATCATGTATCTGTAGCTGAAATTGAGTTTGAGAATCATGTATCTATAGCTAAAGTATATCCCGCTCTTGAATGATGCAGTCCCCCAAGAAAGTTGCTTTGCAATGAATATGAGTGTCCTGTGTGAGCATTATAAATACAACAATTCTTTGTCACACATTTTTAACTGTGCTCATGTCGATATTGAATGGGGAGGCATCTTCGAATCTCTCCCCATCTCATCAAAATCATAAGAAAATTGGAAGACTTTTGGACATTCACTCAGTATAGTTAAGATATTGGAACCTAGATAGGTGTCTTTTTAAATCACGTTACAGACAAACATGTAAT
>APFE031675673.1:3397-76478 GCA_000404065.3 Pinus taeda | reverse complement strand
TTAATGATGTATTATGTGTTCCAACCTTATCCTGCAACCTTCTATCTATATATCAGATAACTCATTCAAGTGAAGGTATAATCGTTGAATTTTCACCTCATGATGTTGTAATTAAGGACCTAAAGGATCCTAGATAGATTTTAGCTACTGGCGTTGCTGATGATTCTACAAGGTTGTATAAGTTTCTCAACTTTGGGTCATCAAATCTTCCCTCAGTATTTCTTGCTAATAATGATGAAGTGAGTAAACTTTGGCATGAGCGATTTGGTCGCTTAAACTATCGTTCCCTTCAGAATCTATGTAAAGAAAATATGGTGACAGGTCTTCCAATGGTATCTTGCAGAGATGGTGTTTGTTTCGGATGTGTACTTGGAAAACATCATTGGGACAGTTTTGAAAAACGTGCCTCTTGGCATGCCTCAGCCCATTTATAGCTTGTGCACAGTGATTTATGTGGTCCACTTCCAGTTGTTTCCTTCTTTGGCTACAATTATTTCTTAACTTTCATTGATGATTTCTCCAAACGCGCTTGGGTATACTTCTTAAAACTCAAGAGTGAAGTATTTAACAAATTCTTGGCCTTTAAGGCCTTTGTTGAAAAACAATCTAGACATCAAATTCTTAAGCTAAGATCTGATAATGGTGGGGAATATGTTTAAAACGACTTCATCAACTCTTTCACTGAGAATGGAATTCAAATGCAACATACTGTTCCATATACTCCACAACAAAATGGTAATAGATGAAAAGAAGAATCGCACCTTAAAGGAAATGACTAATTGTATGCTTCAATCTAAAGGACTTAGTCTTAATTATTGTCAGAAGAAATTAACTGTGCCAATTACATAATAAATCGCACTCCTACTAAGTTTTTAAAGAATATCACTCCAGAAGAAGCATGGAGCTCAATTAAACTGTGAATCACTTTCGTGTTTTTGGAAGTGAAACATGGGCCCATATTCTAGATAAGAAACATAAAGCTTTAGAACCTAAGAGTGAAAAATGTATTTTTGTTGGATATTCTGAAGATGTCAAAGGATATAGACTTATTCCATTTAAGTGCAAAAATGTTATCATTAGAAGAGATGTAAAGTTTGATGAAAATATATCGACCTACGAGCCTAGTTCGGCGAATGTGCCACCTCTCTCTATCTCTTCTACTTTTGAACATATTTCTTCTTTAGATGATGGAAGTGAGGATGAAAATCCTCCCCAACCTTCTTAGGATCCTCCTTCAGCTCCTTCACTTCCAAAATGTGTCTGTGCTACTCGGGATGCAGCAGGTGATCTTGCCGGTGATCCTACAGATCAACGCCGTACACATTCTCACTTTGAAAGAGCCTCTTCTTTACATGCTCAAGTCTCAGCAAATTATGATCCTGACACCTTTGTAGAAGCTTCAGGCCATCCAGATTGGGACCCAGCTATGAATGAAGAATATCGTTCATTATTGGCAAACGATACATGGGATCTTGTTCCTCTACCAAAGGGACGAAAACTTGTTAGATGCAAATGGGATTATAGAAACCAAGTATGGATGAGATGGGAAAGTTGATAAACATAAAACTCGTCTTGTTGCTAAGGGCTTTTCACAAGTTGAAGGCATTGACTATACTGAAACCTTCTCCCCTATTGGCAAAATGAACTCTATCCGCCTTGTTCTTTCCCTTGCTGTCTCTTTCAAATGGGAAGTCCATCAGATGGATGTTAAATCGCCTTCTTACATGGGGAGTTGCATGAAGAAATCTATATGGAACAACCTATTGGGTTTATACAAACAAAATCCAGTCTTGTATGTCCGTTTAAGAAATCCATTTATGGTCTCAAGCAAGCTCCTCGGGCTTGGTATGCCAAAATGGATAGATTTCTTTTAGAATCTGGCTTTTCCAGGTGTCATTCTGACAATACTGTCTACACCAAGAAAGTGGGCAAGTCTCTTATCATTCTTGTTCTTTATGTTGATGATCTTATCCTCACTGGTAGTGATCCCAACCTTATCAACCATGTGAAGTCCAGCCTTAAAAAGAAGTTTGAAATGACAGACTTAGGACACTTACATTATCTTCTCGGTCTTCAAGTCTTGCAATCCAAGGAAGGTACTTCCCCCTCCCAATGCAAGTATGCCTGTGATCTTCTATGCCATTTTCTCATGGAAGATTGTAAGCCAGCTCCTTCTCCCTTTCAGTCTGGAGTCAAACTTTTAGTCCCTTGTACTTCCCCAGAAGTTGATGCTACCTTATATCGTCAACTTGTAGGAAAACTTTTTTATCTAACCTATACAGGTCCTGACCTTTCCTTTACTGTTGGCCTTGTTGCTCGGTTTATGTAAACCCCACGTGAAAGTCATTGGAAAGTAGCTAAAAGAATACTCTGTTATGTTCGAGGTACAGTTCAGTTTGGAATTCATTACAGTACGAGAGCATCTCCTCTATTGGTTGGTTTCACTGATTCCGACTTGGCTAGTGAGCCTGATGATCGGAAGTCTACTGTCGGTTATGTGTTCACTCTTGGTTCAGGACCTATTACATGGGCTTGCAAGAAACAAGGTGCCATTTCTCTTTCTTCAGCAGAAGCAGAATATCATGGTGCCGTAGAAGCTAGTAAGGAAGCCTTGTGGCTTTGTCAGATCCTATCAGAGTTTGGCTTTCAGCAGCAGCATCCGACTACACTTTGGTGTGACAATCAAAGTTCCATTCAACTATGCAAAGATCCAGTCCAGCATCAGCGTAGCAAACACATTGAACTACACATGCACTTCATCAGAAAACTCATTCATGACAATGTTCTTGAAGTGCAATATTGTTCAACAGATGATCAGGTTGCAGACATCTTCACAAAGGCTCTCACAGAGGCGAAGTTCACTAAACTTCGATATATGCTTGGAGTTCAGGATGTTGTCACTAAGGGGGGATAGGCTCTAGTGCCTCCTTCCTTCTCCTATTGTGTCATATTTGTAAATCCTTCAATCCTATCTCAAGTTGTTCTTAAAGGGGGATGTTAGGATATTCCGACACATAGGAAATAGTTAAGTATAACTTGGTCTAGTATAGAGTTAGGTAAAGTGTGTTTCTTTACTATGTACACTTGTAACTTACAATCCGACGGTCACGATATGTAGTGATCCGAAGGTTCATTCTCTCCTCGGTATTACCGACACTTGATCCATGGCTTAACACCTAATTTGTCCATGATTTCTATTTAAAGTGCATGGAGGGTCATTTGTAGGTTAACTGTTAACAAGAGAAGCTTATGTAGATTTTCATTCTTTTATTGACAAATTGCCTGAAGTGGCCGTGTTGGCTCAGGCCGTGGACTGTTTCCCTCTTTGAGGGTTTTAACGACGTCAAAAATGCTGGTGTATTGATCTGTGATCTGTTTGTGAGCGATGTCCTTCGGTGTACAAGTGAATGTAATCAAGATGTAGTTATTGGAATATTTAATGAATGGGTCCTATTGTTTTTGTCTTTTATCATCTAATTTTCCCCCCTCTTGTGTTTCATGTCTTTGTTTACCTTTTTTTGGCCTTGAGATTTTTAGCTACCTTTATTTTTATTTCATTTTTGATTCTAATTAATTAATTTTTACATTACCTAATCTTTTAATTCATTAATTAGTTATTTACTTAATTTTTTTTCTCTCAAACTATCTTTTAATATGTAAATTATTGATTTAATCTCTTTCACCATTCTTAAAATATTCTTGACTTTTTACTTTCAATATTTTATTTTCCTGATCAATAATAATAATAATGATAATAATAACCCCGGATGCGGGTGATGAGACATGTGAAGGAGAGGAGCCACATGGACGACATGGGCTGCCTCGTGTCCCAGCAGATCATTGATGATGCCCTTTGCCGCCATGGATAATCGCTTCAAGAAGGGCGGCAGGCATTCAATGCCACTTATGGCTCCAAGGATCGAAAGAAATTTGCAGATATGGCGTACAATCGCCAAGGGAACTGCTGGAAGGTTTTTAAGACGGAAGAGCCGAGCCATGGAGAACAGTTGGTTGGCTGATGCTTTGTCCCTCGGGTCTATTCTCTTGTGGACAGAGCTAGCGAGCTCAATACTGATAATTGTCTGCGCACTCTTCAAAGGAGAGTCTAGATCACGGGTCGCTACGACATCTCCACT
Organism: Pinus taeda; assembly: GCA_000404065.3. Classification (NCBI taxonomy): domain Eukaryota; kingdom Viridiplantae; phylum Streptophyta; class Pinopsida; order Pinales; family Pinaceae; genus Pinus; species Pinus taeda. Next base: position 72,342 of record APFE031675673.1, on the reverse strand, counting down.
CCTGCCTTCTTCTCAGCCCCAACAGCTCCTGCAATCATGTATCGCAGAAGGGGTCCAGCCCGCGGAAGACCGGCTCGCCTTCCAGTGGAGCGTCCTCGTGTTCAATGTTGCCGCTGCCGGTGTCACAGGGGAATTCAAGCCGCCCCCTTACAGGCAAGCCAGTATATGGATTCCAACGCTCCTAGCACCGAGCCGGCCCCTGCACCTGCCTTTTGATCCGCCATATTCACCTTTAGCTGCTCGCAGGATTGCCCACTCATCAATGCACATGTTTCAGTCCTTTTCCTTGAGGAAGCTCAGGACGAAGTTGGAGGAGCGAGCAGTGGGGAGAGAACTCCAGGGGGCAGCCTGGGCGCGGAAGAAAGGCAACCTGTGGAGGAACCTGGTCAAGCATCCAAAAGCCCTCCAGCTCAGGAAGCAGCGAGCTCGAAGGCGGCAGTGGAAGACGACTGGGAAACTCTGCGAGAACGGTATGGATGGTGTGAAGTGGTGGAGGAAAAACCTCTAGAGTAGCCAGCTACTGATCGGCTTCCTCTGCACACGGCAATGGTATGGGTATGTTGGAGCCCTCCTTGGTTTTGAGTATGTTCATAACTTTGTTTTATGTTTTCTCTGGCCTAATTTCAACTCAAATCACACAATCGCCAAGTCTGTCGAACCCAGCAAGGGATTTTGTGCTTTTGTTCTTATGGGCAGATTCAGCAAATTGTCACGCCCCTGCGTGGGCATTCTCAGTCCATGGTCCAGCGCCCGTGTGGGCAGTTTCAGCAAGTTTCTCGCCCATGCGTGGGTGGTTCAGTCTATTTGAATTTTGGTTGAAGGCTCAGACCGCTTTTTCGGTATAGTTCCAATGCCCCTGCGCGGGTAGTCTCAGTTAATTTTCAGTCCCCTGTATGTTCGGGGCGAAGTCTGGTAGGAGTCTCTATGGCCTTTTTTGGGTCTCGTCCTAGAGTCCACAGTGCCTCTGTTGGACTTGGGCTCTCTGTTTTCTTGTTTGTAAATTGCACCCTGTACGTAATATATTAGTTAGTCTTACTGAGAAAAAACAAATAATGATAATAATAAAAAATAAAAAATTAATTAAATTATTTAATAATAATATAATAATAATAAGTTAATATAAATTAATTGGTAACTTTGAGTTTTAACTTTGATATTATTTTATTTATCAATTATTTTAGTTGATCTTCAATTATTACTTTTGTTAAATTTAGCCCAATTTAATTTTTTAAAATTTTCTATTTTTTTTTAAATTGAATATTCTAATCTATCCCGCTTTTTAATAGATATTTTATTTGATTCAAATTAATTGTTTCCATTCACGATCTTTGTTCTCGTGCTAGATCTAATTCTCCATCCTATAGAATTATCATTACTTACTAAGTAAAAAAACACCAAAAATAGAAATAAACATAAAAATATATATTACTTATTGAAACCTTGCTTATCTCAATAAACAAATATATTTGAAAATTTTGTAGATCTAAATTTTATATTAAAGAGAGGAAAACAGTTTAATAAGAATAGTATCCAAAAATCATTTTAAAAATTTTTAAAAATTATATATTAATGTTTATTTCTTTATATTTATGAAAATGATTTTATTAACCAATAATATTAATAAATAAAATGAAACTTTATTTTATATTAAAAAATATTTCTAAAATTTAAATCCATAAATAAAAATTTTATTTAAAATATTCAAATATTTTAAATAATATTAAATTCAATTGGAAAATAAACCATTTTTATTTTTCAATTATTTAGTGTGTACAAATTGAAAAAACTCTTTGCTTAAAAGAAACTAATTCGGAATTGACTTACTTCCTAATTTCATTAAATTTTAATTTATAAGTTTATTTTTAATATATATTGAAATACTTTTAAATATTAAAAATATAATAATATAAATTCAAGGAATTAGAATTCTGTGATCCATGATAATGTTTAGAGAGTTTCAGCGAAATCACATACACCATTTTTTGTCGACTGAAAGCGTTTTGAACCAACCAGTGTGGTTCATCGTCAGGACAAGTTGAATAACCAATCCAGCTTCGCTTGTTAAATAGGATGTACATAGACTCCAACTGCTATATTGCCAACGACTAATTTTGACCTAATGACCCAAGTCAAACCACTAACATTCTTGTTTTATTTAATTTATTATTATTTTTTGAAATATTAATATCAATAATTAAATTATATATGTAATGCGTTCTCGTTAATTGAATTCAAAATTTTATTGAAATATTAGAAAATTCAGGAAAAAAATAAAATAATAGTTTTTAATAATCTTTCCAGTATTGAGAAAAAAATATTTTGTGAAATGAAAATAACTAATATAAATAATAATTTTTGTAAGTGAAATATATAGTAATATTTATGTACGTTTAAATTGTAAAGTTTAAAAGATTACAATAATATTAAAATTTAATTTAACATTTAATATCATTATTTAGATTTATTAATTAAATATTATATAAAATTATCAATTTATTTTATTATGATTTATTTGAAAAACAGTTGTTCTTTTTGAAATGTTTTTAAATGATTATTTTCTTTCATTTAAATATTTTTAGTTTTTTTTGTACTTAAATATTTTTGGGATGGAAAATGTCTTAATGTTTTCGTTTGAGTAAGAGTTGGTTTGTTTGGTTTTTAATTATTAAATATTTATATAAAATTGTATCATTTTATTTTATATAATTTTTTAGAAATTGTTTAAATGATTATTTTATTTTTATTTTAAATATTTTTAGTTTATTTTGTATATTAAATATTTTTGGGGATAGATAATGTCTTAAAATTGTTATTGTTTGAGTAAGAGTTTGGTTGTCTCAGATTTAAGGAAACAGGGTAACAACCCAAGATCCAAAGCTATTTAATAGAAGTGAAAGTGTGTTCTAATACACATTATTAATGGGTAATTCCAGTTGGTGTGGTTTTCTTTGAAGAAGGGTGATGAGTGAGCTTGCATTCATAGGTATCAAACAATCAATGATGAATGACCTCACTGCTCTTTTGACATAATTTGACAAGTTATAATAGGCTTTCCACTATGTGTTACATAGATATTTCTACTTTTTTAGATATAGATTTTAGTCAATTTTGCTTTATATTTGATGAAGATTTATTGGAAACATAAATACAAGCTACATAATTTACAAAATCTTATTATATAAAGAGTTTTTCAAAAATAAAATCATTTACATATTAAAAACATATTTTAATAAACTAAATATCACAATCTAATAAAAAAATTATGTTATCAAACTCTCCAAAAACAAATTAAAACTAATAGTTAAATTACACTTTATTCTTTAACATTTTATTTTAAATTTATTAATATTATAAATAACCAATCTCAAAAATCTCATAGAAACTCCCTCCAATCCTAATAATAAGATATTCAGGTTAAGCATATACCCGAAAAGAAAAACAAAAACAAAAACAACTATGTTCCCTAGCAATGTAGCTAACCACTCTTGTCTCTAGATTAACTATATTTCAGTGCAATACTATATTTTACTCTCATGTTTAAATAGATATTTGCTTTTGACACCTCGAATCAATACAATTATAGTGTGACATGCAAACATATTAATTAAAAAAATAAAAGAATTTCCATCTCCATATATGTAACATTTCCTTTCTCCACACTCGCAACATCCTCTCTCGTCTCTAATTGCAACTAAGTATATTTTAGTGTAATGTTTAAATAAATATTTGCTTTTGACACCTGAAATTAATATTATATTTTAGTGTAATGTTTAATAGATTTTTTTTTGTTACTTTGTAATGTTTAACATTACATAGATATTTCCTTTTAACTAACTATATTTTAGTGTAATGTTTAAATAGATATTTGCTTTTGATACCTAAAATTAATATTATATTTTAGTGTAATCTTTAAATAGATATTTGTTTTTGTTACTTTGTAATGTTTAAATAGATATTTCTTTTTGACACTTGAAATCAATATGATGATGATTGTGAGAGCTGCAATTTGAACGCGGATCAAAGTTGACACTAGGGTTTTGCATTACGGTTCCATGGAGGGACGCGCAGGGGGAGTGCCGCTCCCTCCTACAGTCAGGTAGTCACAGAAGGAGGCAAGGATGTAGGAGGGAAGCATTTCAAGAAACCGTCGGGAAAGATTTCAAAAGGAAGAGGCAAGGAGACAGTTGGAAGAAACGAATCCCAAGATCAGGAAGGGAATTAACAGGAAATAAGTAAAGAAAAGGAGAAGGGAGGCGGTAGCGGAAAACAACTTCCACAAGAACTACGGGAGTTTGCAAACCAAAATCTAGCATCATTCCCTGGGTCATATTGACTGATCCTGTGATTCAAGCGCACATGGACCATATGAAAGAACATGCGATCATCTGCAAGTTCATGGGGTTATGGCCAATGGAGAGGGCTTTATACATCTGGATTAGGAGCCATTGGAAGCCAAAGGGAGAAATACATTTACATATAGGTTCTAATGGCTTCTTCACAGTGGTGTTTGCGAGCTTAAATGACAAAGGTCGAGTGTTTGAAGGGGGACCTTACTTCTCCGCTACGACAGGACTCTACATGCCACCATGGACGATGAGTTTTATTCTGGAATGTGAAACATTCACATCCGTACCAGGTTGGATTAGACTATACTCATTACCTTTGGACTACTAGCAACCAGAGTCCTTGAAAACCATAGGCAACAAGCTCGGGAATTTTCTAAAAATTTTAGAGGCAACTCTCAAAGGTAAATATACTTCCTTCACCCGAATATGTGTGGATATGGATCTATCTGGAGCCCTTCTGGAAGCCATAATATTAGAGGTATATGATGAAGAATGGGTGAAAATGGTGGACTATGAGCACATGCCATTCAAATGCCGCAAATGTCATGAACATGGCCATCTATTCAGAGAGTGGCCTACAAACAACTTGGAAATCAATGGGAAAACCTTTGTGGACAATGATCATGAGGGTTTTACCAAGGTTGGGGGCAAAGGGAAAGGGGGTAAATGATCACACAAGAAAACAAGTGAAGACAAAAAAACAAGACACAACAGTTTCAAGATCCTAAAGGAAGTGGAGGAGAGCGTGGAGATAGTCCAGGTTAAGGAGAATGTCCTTAAGGAGCAGGATATGGAAGCTAAAATGGAGGATATCCCAACGAACAACCAACAGAAGGAGGAGCTACAAAGCTGCAGGGAGATCAACAAGGACCATGAGATGACTCTAAGTGAGACAGGTACGGAGGACCACGAAATGTAGGAGATTCTAGACAGAGAAAATCTAGATCTCGAGCAATTTCTGGAACAAGGAAAGAAAAAGGAGTGGACTCATTGCCAAAAGAATATTATGATCGAGCCTAACAACTCTATCTATGGAGGGCGCAATCGAAGGGAACTGGTGTCAAAAGAAACCACGAAAGCTAAGAGAAGAGAGGAGTCAAATGATGGGGAATCCATAGACACTATATCCCAAAAAACCCAGGGAGGAAAAGAGGAAGGAAAAGATAGAATGGTCAATCAAGTATGATTATTTAGAAGTTAAAGCTAATAATGCTATAGGTGGGATTCTCATGCTATGGAATCCACAGAATATGAGAATCTTGGATGCTAAAGCATCCAGGAACTATCTTTCTTTGGTTTGTAGTCCTATAGGTGACGAGGAGACTTACATGATAACTAATGTATATGGCCCTCAATAACAAGAAAATAAACTCAAGCTTCTTACCTCCTTGGAAGGTCTCAGAGCATGTTATCCCAATATACCCTGGATACTTGCAGGTGATTTCAATATGATAATATCTCTCTCAGGAAAAAAGGAGGTACTAGACAACTTGGCAGAGACTCTGAAGCCTTCCAATATTTCCTCTTGGACATGGGACTAGTGGACATCGAGACTATAAATTGAACCTTCACTTTGAAGAAAAAAAGGGAGGAGTTTCCCAAGTAGTGTCAAAACTGGATAGGTTTATTGTTTTTGAGGATCTCTTCCTTATAGGATCAATCATCACAACATCCATTTTTCCCTTTGGTGGCTTAGATCATTGGCTAGTTCAGCTAGAACCTTCCTTTATGGGCACTCCGAGAAATAGGACTTTTAGATTCGAAAATGCCTGGCTCTATCACCCCAAATACACTAGTAAGATTTCCAAATGGTGGAAGGAGGATTTGAATATTTAGGGCACTAAGATTTACATGCTCCAATAGAGACCGAAACACATTAAATCCAAACTTAAGGATTGGAACAAAAAGGAATTTGGTGATATCATCAAGGCCAGAATGAGTACTAAGCAGAAACTCAAGGAAATCAATCAGATCAACATCACAAAGGGCTTCAATGAGGAAAGGAAAAAACTAATGGACTCTTTGTAGAAAGAATGTGAGGAGCGATGATTACAAGAGGAAACATTTTGGTGATAGAAATATAGAATTCAATGGATAAAAGAGGGAGAATGGAACACTAAGTTCTTCCACAAATCCACTATGGCCCACAGGGCACGTAATAGAATCACAAATCTAAAGGATTATCAAGGTATTGATCTTGTCTCTCACAAGGACATGGAATCAATCCTAGTACAACACTTCTCTAACATTGCAAAGGAGCCATTGGAAGACAGATCTAGGTTCATTGATAAGTTCACCTAGCACATTCCCAAGTTTTTCACCAGCAAGGACAACCACAATCTAAACAGGCCAATCTCAGAAGAGGAGGTCAATGAGGTGATCAAGGAAATGTAAAGTGGAAAAGCAGTAGGCCCAGATGGTTTCAATGTTGATTTATTCAAAACCTGCTGGGATATAGTAAAATAGGACATCCTCGAGGTTGTGGAAGACTCAAGACAACACATAAAGGTTTTGAAAGCACTAAATGTGACCTTTATAGCTTTAATCCCAAAAAAGGAAAATGCTATGACCCCCGATGGGTTTAGGCCCATAACCTTATGTAATGTGGTGTATAAAATCATCTCCAAAGTGATAACCAACAGACTCAAGCTACTGGTACCTTCTCTCATCTCAGGTAAACAGGCTATGTGGAAGGAAGACAAATTCTGAACAACATCATCCAAGCACATGAGGTGGTACACTCTCTCAAAAGAAACAAGCAAGCATGTATGATCATTCAATTGGACCTTCTGAAAGCCTATGAAAAATTCAATTGGTCTTACATTAGAGCCATTATAAAAGCCTATGGATTTGACCAAAACTAGATAAGATGGGTTATGGCACTAGTCACCTCAACTAGTTTCCCCATTGTTCTTAATGGAGCTCCCTCTAATACTTTTACTCCTTCCAAAGGGCTCAGACAAGGTGACCCGCTCTCCCCCTTCCTCTTTGTCCTCATGATGGAAGGGCTTGGTAGGGCAATCAAATTGGAAAATGTTCAAGGCAGAATTCAAGGGATCAAGCTCACCCCAGATGGAGAGGCTAACACTCATCAACAATTTGTGGATGATACTATGCTGCAGGGTATACCCATAGTTATGGAAGCAAAGAAAATCAAAGATATCTTAAACGATTTCACTATGGAAGCAGGCACAGAGGTAAGCCAAACCAAGTCTAAAGTTTTCTTCTTTAACACTAATATTGCTATATAGAGAAATATCACCAGGAATCTTGGTTTCCAAAGTGACCAGTTGCCTTCCAAATATCTTGGAATTCCTCGTACAGACAAACCTTTGTGTAAGCAAATATGGGAACCTATTTTAAACAAACTTTAGGACAAAATCAACAATTGTACTTGTAGAGCTTTAAACATTGCAGGGCGACTTGTGCTCACCCAAGCGGTATTGCAGGCCATTCCCATTTTCATGTTTGCAGCTATCCCTACTCCTCAAGGGACTAAGCAGCAAATAAGAAGCATTCAAATAAATTTTATGTGGGGCAGAGGGGAAGAGAAAAATAATTGGGCTATAGCTGCCTGGGACAAGCTCTGCAAGCCCAAAAGCCATGGTGGTTTGGGGCTACATGATCTGGAAACACTGAGTCAAGTTTCTGGAGCAAAGCTCTGGTGGCAATGGATCAAGGAGCCGAGAGACCCTTGGGCCAAGCTTTGGAAACAAAAGTACGCCAATCATTGGTAGGAACAGGATCACATTAGAATGACTGGACAAATCAAGGGCTCACACATATGGAACCTTGCGTGGGAGAACAAAGGTATTGTTAAACAACACTGTTTTTGGGACATTCGAGCAGGGGATCGAGCTTTTTTTGGGAGGATAGCTGGAAATAGGAACCCATCCTAAATAGGAATGAATTGGTAGCCCTCAAGAGAGACACAGACAATAAAGGTCTTTTATTAGTAAAATATTTCTAGGATCTGGGGAGGGATAAGAAAAAATGGAGAAAATGGAAGGACCTAAGTTACAATGAAGAGAGCCCTCTGAAGGCCATGGCAAAAGTTCTTGCAATGGACTTAGAGATCTCCTCCTCACCTGACCAATTAACATGGGGAAAGAATAATGAAGGCAACTATAACCTCAAAGAGGCAAAATAGGCAATCACAAGATTTAACTTTGTAAATGCTGAGAAAGTCTGGCAAGAGTTGTGGCAAACTCTTCATTGGATGAAAATAAAATTATTTATTTGGCTAGTTCATCAAAGGAAAATCATAACTCGGGAAAACCTTCTTAAGAAAGGTTTAATTGGCCCCTCTAGATGTCACCTTTGTGGCTCTCATGAGGAGACGATTGAACACATTCTAAATCTTTGCTCCTTTTCTGCAAAAATTTGGGATTGGGTGGCCTCAAGCTTCAGACGGACCGATAGGGACATGCTTAGCATATCCAACACTTTAACAAAATGGAGGAAGAACTTCTTAGAGAAAGAGATCATCAACAAAGCTTGGATGCTTGTACCAGGCTTTGTCATCAAGAATATTTGGAAAGAACGCAATATGCAGATCTTCAAAAATAAAGCCAGAGAGCCCATACTTATAATCAATTATATTTCAAAACAACTCAAGGAAACAGTTGGGAGCATTCTTAGAACAACTCCCTCAAATCCTCATCATCCTCACGAGGAAGACATTACTATTAATTTGGGTCTTTAATCCATCAACCCTCAAGGAATAAAGAAGGAAGTGAGAACAATAAACTCAGGGGATAGGGGTTGGCAGCCCCCTCCACAGGGCTTCTTCAAAGTAAATATTGATGGAGATTCTAAGGGAAATCCTAGGGAAGCTGGCTTCGGGGATGCCATCAGGGATCTTGAGGGGCACATAAAATATACTTTCCATGGCCACCTGGAAAAGGGTACCAATAACATGCCTGAACGTTTGGCTTTAGATCAATGTTTGGAGATCCTAGTGGAGGCAAATTTACAAAATTTTATCATTGAAGCTGATTCAGAATTGGTCATCAAAGCAAGCAAGAAGATTCAAAATGGAACCTTGCCAGACAAAGTGTCAAAGCACTGGAAGCTGTTGCAAGTTTTTTACCGTATCCACTCACACTTACAAATCCTTAAACAATAAGATTTGTTCATGTTAGAAGGAAAGAAAATATGCTTGCAGATAGGTTGGCCAACGAAGGAGTGGCCAATAAGGATAGTGACTCTTGGCATCATTGGGAGTTTCTTCTTTCCAGAAATCTACGGGAGGATTATTTCATGCTAGCAAATGTAGATTGGGATTCATTGATGGACAATGCTGATCTAGAGGACAGGGGTGAGGATTACATCACCTAATCCATCCTTGTTTTCTGATCATGGTTACTCTTCATAACTTACATGGCTTTCACATGACGAATGAAGGTTTGAAGTCGAGCAATGACACAGATTGGACTGTCGGTGTTCAGTTGGCTTAGTGGGTTTCTATTGGCAACTCTAGGAGGATGGCTTGGAAAGGCCAGGCTCAGAAAAGCCGGCGAGATCGAACGGATGGTCTTCATTTGGCAATACCATGAATGCAATACCACAAGTGGTTTATCATGCAGGCTTCAAATGGTATCAATTTTAGTGGAAGAAGCATGCAATTCCACTCAGGGGGTTACACGTGGCGTCGAGATGAGAAAGGAAACCGCTCTCATCGTGTGGTTAACCTCTATGCATCTCAGACGCGCGATATCTTTGTGGGGGGTTGGATTGGGCTGCTTCTTTATACGGTTGGGATTAGTCGTGCAGGTTGCTCAAGGTTTCTGACCCAATGGTCCATGATGGGACCCTCTGTGGGACTTGTGCTCCACAAAACCAGATCCCACTTCCTTGCATGGTTTTCGCATGGCGCTATGCTGGTTTCTGGTTTTTCGGTTAATGCAAGCAATTCTAGTGAGGGGGTGACGCATGGAAATGAGGGTAGAGAGGAAACCATTCTCATCGTGTGGCTAATACCCAAGCATCCTGGCCATGCGATATTCATGCTTGCCGTTGGATCGAAACCTTGTCTTCAATGGTGGGGATTGATAGAGCTAGTTGCTTGTTGAACGATTAGTTCGGGTTGTCGGTCTATTGCGCATGGGTCTCATTCCCGTTTGCTCAATGGACTCTCCTTTTTGTTGTTGTTAAGTCATTCTGGGGGTTTCTTTGGCTTGGTTGTTTCGGTCCTATAAGCTTCCTTGCCACCCCTACCATTTGAGGCACTATGTATATAATGTAATTTACGTTGATTAATAGAAGGTTCAACTCTTAATAATAATAAAAAAAAGAAATCAATATGTTGACGGTGTGGCATACACATATTAATTAAAAAAACTAAAAATTTTCTATTTCCATATATGTACCATTTCATTTCTCCACACTAGTAACATCCCTCTATAAGGGGTAAAATGTATCAATCTTATAAGATAATATTATTCCTTTCGTAGTTTCCACAATAAATTTCATGTTGGTCATTATTGCTTGATGCACAATTTATACATCTGCATTTCTTTTAAAAGTGATTAAATTACCAAATTTGAACACTTGCAAAGTATGAGCAATGATCATTCTTTGAGAGGATTCTACCTAGTGAAAGGAAGAGATTGAGTTATACTTAGACAAAGGAAGATATATTCCTATTTGAAGATGTGTGAAATGATCCCTCCAACCCTTTGAAGTTTGATAGAACCAACCAATAAAAAATGGGTTCCTTATGCTCAATCAATCGCCCTATGATTAAACAACTATATTTCTCATCGAACCACAAGTGAAAATTTCCATCTACAAACCAAATATTCAGAATATTGGTCACTGAAATCGAATGTGTGCTCCTTTCCATCCAACAATTTACTCAGAAAGCACATAATCTTAATTTCATAACTAGCCAAATTAAATGACACAATACGAGTATCAGGGAAGCCAAAGAATATATTTATCCCTCATGTTAAAACCACATAAAAAGGCCACACAAAACCTACAACAACCCCATCATTGAAAACCATTACCTCATTAAAAGGCCCATTACCACGTGTGATATTCAAATTGTTTGCGTCAATATACACATTGGGGGATTGGAGCACCCATACTCATCAGTGGAATGAAATAAACAAAAGGCTGCAAAAATGCCTTGTAAGTGTTAGGTCTTATTTGTGATGATCTTGAATGTATATGAGAATAATTTATTTGAAACCGTGCAATGAAATAGGTAGATGTTGACGTGCATGATAATTAAAAATGTGTCGAGCAGTGGTAGAGTAAGGCTTCAAAGATTAAGCCACATTGCATGATAATTGATGACATTTCCAATAATGGCACTATTACATTTCAAAAGAATAACTTTCTAATTTCAAATGTTTAATATGGATTCATAAATTCTTTGTAAAAATATAAAGTAAAACTATGCCATGGGGTGGTTCACTGAGGGAGAAATACCATATGAAGGTGGGTTCATATTAGGGGATATATTTTGAGGAAAACATGACACAATACATTCATCATATAATAGGGGGTAAAGGGTTTTAATAAATGGTGTAAAAAACTGAGCTTAAAGTTAATGAAAAAATACAAAGGGACATAAAAGATACTAATGGAAAAATGGAAACCTACAATATCTAGTGAAAGTAGGGGCATTTTAAATTGGGAAAGTGTAATGGGTTCGTATTGGTAGGGGGTTAGATAATGTGAATTTTAGAGTTATTTTCCAATATATAGTAAAATTAAGGGTATTGTTTAGTATGCATAAACACACGTGCTATGTTAGATGTTCATTGAGTGAAGCCCCCATGAACTATGTTGAAATTTTTTTCTGAATATGGATTCATTGGTAGACTCTATTTAGTCTCCATTTGTTACATACATTAGAATCTGGTGATGATACTTGCGGTGACTAGAACTCTTGCCATAGTGTACCTTCATAAACATCAAGAGGTATCCACTTCATAAATAGTTCAAGTAATCACATACAAGGCAAGCCAGTCTAGAACTCATGACCATCCAATGATATTTTTCGAGGTTAGAAAAACCATTAAGCTTTTGAAGGAGAATATTTTCTTTGTCCAAGTATTACACCACAATTTTGGGTTCACATATGGTGAGGCTCTAGCGTTAGTAGAGTTTAGCTCACCCCCAAAATGTTAGAAGAATTGGAGGAAAGTGGTGATTGCATGGAAGGTAACATGTAGGGGGAGCCATTCGGAAGATCATTTCAGGGTATGAGTATGACCACAAGGAGGCAAAACTTCATAAGATTTTATACCACTAAAGGGTTTCCTCTAAAGGAGAAAATGGAGAAAATAAGGGAAATGGGTCTTAGGAATTATGTAGGGGATGAGTCCAGGTTCCACGTTAAGAAGAGTTGGTTTTTCTCCACAAAAATTGTGGATGAGGACAGATTCCTCAATGGGTTGAAGCTTAAAAAACCCCTACAAAGTGATTTTGATTATCACAGTGATGAATTGCCTCTTTTGCTTCTTTTGATGGATGGGATATCACTTATTAAACATTTAATCCTTTTATTTTATTTGTTTCCTAATCATAGGTTTGTTATGCAAGATCAAGAGAGACATGTTACGGTTTGGATTTTGGGGATTCCATATTTTGTCATGGAATATATTAGACATTTTGTTTCAAGTGTCTTAGTTTAGGAATAGAAATTTTATATGCAATTTGGCTTAGAGAGTTGGTTATGAAATTAAGATACTTCCATTTTATTTGGTTTAAAAACATGTATGGGGAGGAATTTTGATTGACTTACAGGTGGGGAGTTCAATGGAGTGGAGAGCCTTTGAAACAATAGAGTTGACTGCCACATGAATTGAATGGATTGTTCTCAAGGATATTACCAGGTATTATTCATTGTTACCTAAGCCTCAGACCCTTGAAATTAAACTTAATAACCTAGTTGATATGAATTACGCTCACATTTATCATGTGAATCTAACATTTCATTTTTATGGAGGTAGTGACAAATGTGGGTTTGATAACCAAGGGGTTGCATATGTCATTCCACCTATTTCACTTCATAGTTTTAAGATTGACATGGATATGTTATATGTGTTATACATCCATTAAGTAGGTAGATGGAGGATTGAGTGCGATCGATTTGAGATTTTGATGTTTTGTAATTAACTATTGTTGTTATAAATGGATGCAGACTGAGAAGCTTACTACACATAACCCTACATACAAAGAAATAACCTGTGAGAAGAAGCATATCAAACAAGCTAAATCTAAGATAGGAGAAAATGATGCTAGGGCTGAACATAGAGCTGAAAAAGAAGATGCAATGCAAACTAGTCACACTCATACAGACCACCATGGTGCGAGCATTATTGGTGGTGGTATTTTTCACTAGTCTAAGAGATTACCTATCACAATCTAAAAGGAAACACAAAATAGGATTGAATGTATATAGTCTGTTAGTGGTGGTACTATGTGTGTATATTGTTAAAGGTTGTGGAGCCAATTTACCCTCCAATCTGCCAATTTACTCTCCATGACCCTCCAAGTTGTAGGCCAATATTCAATTTCCTCATTGTAATTTTGTCTTCATAGTAGGATATGCTCATCTATGAACAGGGGGTAGAAGGATATGTATTACTTTCCAATGCGGAAGAAAATGATATGAGTTGGATAAGACATCCCAGAATGCCTGCAGAGGGATTCGATTAGGGAACCATTTTGTGGATGTGAAATTGTGTGTTATAGAGAGGAAATCCCAAATGAAAAACTCTTGGAAACTAGCAGAAGAAATTCATACGAAGTGGGAAATAAGGTATGAGGTTCCCGTGTCATTGTTGAAACTGTCATCCTCAACACTTCACACTTCCACATGTCAAATTTTGTTTTTTTTCAAGGATGATGAAAATGGACGCATATTATTGGCTGGGGTGAAGAGTGCCTTCTCACCCCAAGCTTGCAGAGAAACATCATAATTATATGTCAAATTTATATTTTATAATCGCTCACCTTCAATTACAAACATAATGAGAATATGAGCATACATACGGGAATCCATATAATAGCTACGTATGCATGACCCACATATATTGCAATAGTATACATACAAACTAATATGGAAAAATATCTAAACTTAAGTTAATAAATCAATCATCAAAGTAAATTCTAACTTATCAAAATATAGTGAAAGTATATTAAGTTGGGTATTTAGTAGGTATACCACCCTTACATATACAAATGATAAATCCTTAATCAAAGGAAAATATAAATTATGTTACAATTGTTTAAACAAATAGCATTAATAAAGCCATTTAATTAAAATTATAAATTAAAATAAAATAAATTAATATTTGAATAAAGTTAAGATTATTAAAAGTAATAAAAACTACATATATAAAATCTATCTTCTAAAAAGATGAACCAACTCAATTAAAAATTATAAAAGGAAGAATCAGAAATCAAATATAGATAAAAAGATTTGATCAAATCTATAACATGGAGGACTCCATGTAACAAGGAGGAAGAAAATTCTTTGACCGAGGAAATAAAAGGAAGGAAGAACCACTAAGATAGGAGGGATTTTTTTGACTGAGGAAATGAAGTGTAGGTAGTGCAGGAAAGAGGAAATTGTTGAGAAAGCTACAAATTGAGAGAAGCCTAAATTATTCTTGAGTTTTTGGGAATGGGGCAAAGTACCTCATTTGTGAAGTAATTTGAAACTGGTTACCGAGGTCGTGCCCAATTTGGCTGGGAGTTTTGGTCATTTTGATAACAAAAGTGGAAATGACAATGACAAGAAACATCGTTAGACAGAAGTTCGACTTCAGGAACACTCCAAACAAAATGTACAAATAATTATTTATTGATGATTTGGCAAATTTAAAAGAATGTCTGCTTGTCTCATAGATTTAAAGGTTCAAATTCTGTAAAAATGATAAATTAGAACTTTATCGCTGTTATGGACTTTACATATTTTTATTATATATTCAAATTATATTTATATTTATATATATATATTTATTTCTTAAAGAATTAATTTATTTATTTATTTAAAATTATTTTAAAAAATTTACAATTTGAATCAAAATTATATGATTATTATATTTAAACTGAAAAACAAAAAAAAATTCAGTTTATATTTATATAATATTGGGTATGCAAAATATATAATGGAAGTTTGAAAGTACATACATATGGTGGAGAAATGTGACTTCTCTCTCATGGAAATATCAATTATTAATATTTTTATAAAATTTGAAAGGATATAATAAAATGAAATTCGAAATATAATTTTATAGGTAAAAATATTGGTAATCAATATTTTAGAATTTTTTGAATTCAGGCTTTTGTGATCCATATTGAATTAAGAAAAGTTTTTGGGTAGAAATAATGTTAATTCACATCATTTCCCAACTCAAAAGCTTGATGTTCTCAACACCTTAGCGATAATATATTTGAGAGTTTATGATGACAACCATCTTAATGAAGAGAAAACATCTCCTAAGTGTTTTCTTTAATAATGAGTATAGTAGACACCAATGTACTAAGGCTTTCATCATAGCTGAAGAAGGTCGTAGTCCTTAGAAAGATACCAAGGATCGATTTTCTAGTGTCCATCTTCTTTTTATCCAAGGGACCACTAACAAAATTTCGAGGATCCTAAGCAAGCATAAGGTGGCTTCAATCTGTAGGCCTTTAAATACCATCTAGAGCTCCCTTAGATATGTAAAATACCCAATGGATACCAAGAATATGAAGCGTGTTTACGTTATCCCATGCTCTTGTGGGACTCCCTACATTAGTGAGGCTAGTTGCTTGATTAATCAAAGGATTGGCGAGCATGCCACGAACATCAAGCATGGAAGGACCTGCTCCTTTTCTTTAGTAGAGCATGCAAATAAATCTAAGCATGACATTTTCATTGAGGAGGTAAAGTCGTTGATATGGCTAGCCATTTCCATCATTGTAAATTGAGGGAGGCCCTAGAAATTGAAAAAATACCCAATAATTTGAATAGAGATGATGGTTAAGTTATTAGTAGAAGTTGGGTCCTTGTCCTATCCTCCTTGTTTTTTAGGTTTCTTTTTGAGATTTTGTTTGTTTATCTATGTATGTATTGGTTTCCTTTTTATAGTATTTGTTATTGATTTATTCTTTATTAGATATTATTTCTTGATCCTTTGTGTTTTCTTAAGTATTTTATCATCTTATGCGTTCTTAACTCCTTTTAGTATTTTGTTTATTTGTTTAATGGGTCTGAGCCTCGTATTTTATTGTTTTATTTATTGATTATATTTCTTGAATTATAATTGTATGTATATTTTGTTTTATTTTATTTATTTCCATTATTTATTTTTATTTAGTTTATTTATTTCCATTAATTTTTTTATTGATTAAATGATTTTGTCTGGATTAGGGTATTGACTCTTTTTTTACAATTTTTGACTTCTCTCCTTATTTGGAGTTGTTTTGTTTTGTTTTGTTATTTTTTTTTTCTTTTTTTGTTTTTGTTTGTTTTTTCAGTATAGAATTTCTTTAATATTATTGATTTTAATAAATTAATTTAATATTATTTCAAAATCAGCCATTTATATAGCTGTAATTGATTATATTTGTTTTAATAAATTAATATCATAATTTAAATATTATTGTTCAATATAGTCGTTTAATTATTTTGTTTTTAATAAATAATATCATAGTTTAAATATTATAATTCAATATAGTTGTTTCCTGAAAATATGGTCTCTGCATTGCTCTCTATTTAAACCTTTTCCATAGTCTACCTATGTCGGTGAACCGCACTCTTGTTTCTAAACGCATACGCCAAAAATTTCTCTTATGTGATTTCTACTAAAAGAGTTTTCTTAATTTTTAGAATTTTTAGAAAATTCAAAAGATATAATAAAACGAAATATAATTTGATAGGTAAGTGATTTGTATGCCCTAAAACTATTTCTGTTATGCTAAGAGCTTGTTTTCCTCAGACGTAAGGAAACATGTTAACAACAAGACCTGGAGGCATCAAATGCAAGGAGTAAACATGTTAACGACCCAAGACCTGGAGGCATTTGGCAAGGAGTGAAAGCCTGCCCCTACCCCCCCTACCCCCTTAAGGACCACCAATGGGTTATTCCAGGTGGCATAGCTTTCCTTGATTAACAATGATGAGTCAACTTACATTCGTGATTAACAACTAAAAATGGTTATCCTCATTACTAATTTGACCACTAAATTATAATATATTTTTCGACATATAAAAAAATATTTTATTATAAATTATATTTTCTTGCATATAATTTTTTTAATCTAGAATTTACCTTTTTCTTTAAAAATATTAAGAACGAATATTACAAATTTCCACAACATCAAATTTAATACGTATTTAATTTTAAATTCTAACTTTAAAATAAAATATATAAATTTCAATACATTTATACTAAATTATTGAATTCAAAAATTAATTAATCTAACTTACTTTTCATTTAAATAATAAATTATTCTGTAAATTTAACTAATCTGATTAAATACTTTTATTGTTCATATTGATAGTGCTTATCGGACACCACAATTTAGTATTTTGGGTAATTGCTTATCAAAACTGTTATTTGTTCCTAATTATTACCTAATTGTGGTTATAATCGAAATGAAATGCGTTTATTTATTTATTTAAAAGACGAGAAAACTCTTAAATACTTTGTAACGAGGGAAAATAAAACTGATTTTAATTAAAATTGGTAAAATATCATTTTACCAATTTTAGTATTTAATATATATGTTTTTAAAAATGCATTAACATTAAAGCATGTTAATATATAATCTCTTCGATTTAAATAATTCTCAGATGAGTATAAAATATAAAAGTTAATTTCTTAAATAACCTAAAATATTTTATTATATTTAAGTTTAATAATATAAAATAAATATTTTTATATTAATAGATATATTTATTTAGAATAAGATTTTAATTTTCATTTAATTATTAATATTATTAAGTGGATGTTAGGATTTAACTTTTTTTAAAAATATTTTTAATAATATAAAAGAAAGCTAAAATTTATTTTTCAAAATCGTTATGTTTTTTTTGCCTTTTAAATATATTTATTAATTAAAAATTGGTATATAAACAATGTCATATGAAATGATTTATAGTTTTTTTGAGTATGTAATAATGATAAGTGATAGTATTCTATAACCCGATTTACAAATTAAAAATTTCCATGACAAAGTGAGAGTGAATATCTATAATTAAGAATCTTGTTACATGTTTTTTAAATGCATATATGTTTAATTGTATATTAATTCATTTTTATCAATAATAATAATAAAAGAATTTATAATTTAGTTTAGTTTTTTTTAACAACTTGAGATGTATGATATACTATGCATTTAGACACTTACTAAGGATTTATGCCCATCCACATTTACTAACCATTTAATTTATATGCCTATGGTAATTATGAAGTATATTCAAAATGGTTATTTTTACTATCATTATATAATCACTCATTAAATAAACAACCCTATGTTAATATGACCTATGAGATATAGACCAATTAGTTTGTGTTGTATTTAGTCTCTACCACATCACAAGAACAAACCTCAATAAGAAAGATTGAGAATAACTTTTGGGGGAGAAAACTCTCTCAAAAAGTATTCTACCAATATGCCAACTTTAATAAAAAAATACATTTAATATATTAACATCCAAAAATTGTTTATTGTTATAAATTGTTTAAAAATTGTGATAAATCTCTCTACTTAATTGGTCATTTACAATAAAAATGTGTCTATATTGACACCTAAGGTTGGAGAAAATTCTTAAAGTTGGATATCGTAATGTTCAATGTTAATAAAATGTTTTGCCCAAAATGTGTGCTAGGAATAGTATATGCATTTACACCTAATTTAAATTCTAGTATGTTGAGTAAAAAGTGACAGTGAAAATGACAAAAGAGTTGGTATTCACACATAAATAAAGATAATCTAAATTTTCTCTATTGTAGATATTTCTCCACTCAATGTACTTTTTATATAAATAGACCTTCACTTTTTTACTATAAGAGGTTGACAAATCTTGAATATATTGTGGACTATGAAACTTGAGGTAGGGAATGGTTTGCTAAAATTCTATGAATGCACATTATCTGTGGATTGGTTCTTTTCAGTTGACGTATGGCATTTCTTACTTGATGCATATGATAATTGCATCTAAATCATTGAGATCATGTTGATTGAGATCATTAACATAGACACAAAAATCAAGGTTGACAACTTCACTACATGTAGTTATAATGGTTATAGGATTGTAACTCTAAATACATTATTTTATTTATGGAAGAAAAAAATATAATTCCTTTTCATAGTGAATGTAGGGTCCTATTATCACAGTTATCATGGTTATAGGATTGTAACTTTCAATACATTATTTTATGTATGGAAGAACAAAATATAATTTCTTTTCATAGTGATGTTGATACATAGGTTTATGCTATCACAAACTTGATGCTAATACATGTGCTTGGGTGACACTTATAAAATTGTTATTTCCAATACCAACAATTTCTTTTCATAGTGTGATGGGACCAGCCTACACTCCCATATGCGACTTAAACCAAAGTTTGTCCGGTGCTAATTGCTAACTTATATATGGTTTATGATTAGGCACTAATCACACTTTTACTCATAATATATTTTCTGTGGTGGTTGAAATCATTTATGGTAGAGTGTTAATGTGACAACTGATCTGCACCTACCTCAGTCCTCGTTTCTCACTACTTCATTTAGGCAAAACCCTTGACATTTTCATCATTTCGAGTTTTGGTTATGCATGGTGAACTCCATGAGGATTTCTTCTGGTATGGTCTTTTGTGTTGTCTACGAATGAATAATGAGCTACAGGCTTTGCCTGTACTAGTGGTGACTATGCTCCTTGCTAGAACAACTCTATCACGCGTTCTCGAGGTTGGTTCATTTGGTTTCTGGGCACAATTTGTTAATTTATATGCTCGAGCATGGAAATGACTACTGGTTGGTCTTGTCTGGTTCTCAACTATTACTGTCCTGCTGTTTATTTGCTTTTCTACAGTTCTGCTGCTAATTTTTTTTTGTTAATGTCTCCCCATGCTCCAGGTTACAAGCATGGTGGCCTCACTCTGCTCTTATTCCTTAGGTAATTTAACCTTCCATGCTTCAATTCTATTTTTTCCTAGTTCTAGTGCTAACAATGTCTTTCCCCTTTATCTCAGGTGGCTTTTGTGTTCTGTGGTTCAATAGCCTGCGTTTGCTTTGTACAAACATGTCCCTAGGTAAGGGTTTTGTTCTCCCTTTGTCCAAACTGTATTTCTCTTTGTTTTCGTTTATGCGTGGTTAGACTGATAGGTTTTGCGTGCTGTGGCCTTGCAGGTCAGGGTTCGACCTTTGATGTGGACAACTTCAAACCCTTCGGTTTCTTTCTGGTAGGCTCTGCCACTGTAGTCTTCGTAGGGTTGCAACTAAGGTCTGTAATTATTTTGTTGGCCGTGCCACAACATTCATTAGTTTGGTTCTTTACTTGTGCGACTATGTGACTAGGGTTCACCTCTATTACAGTTCTAGTTTGCAATTTGTTTTCGTTGAATCATATAGTTGGATATGAGGGTTTTACTATATCAAACCCTCAACTAGGGTTTACTCTGTTTCATGGACATTATTTCTCCTACCTTTTCCGGCTATGTAATACTAAACTATTATGTAGTGATAAACATATATCTTTTATGTTTCGTTGGGAATGAAAATAAATTGAGTTGAATAGACTGTCACGGGTTACCTCTGTTTGGGGACTTGTCCACTTGATGCTCAGGTTCTTGTTTTCTCGTTCAGTTGGTTATGCTGCTTTGAATTCTTCCGGCCACGGGCTTGTTCACTGTTTTTCCATTCTCATCTTTGGAAAACTTGTATGCAATCAACTGGTGAGTATTCTGTTCTTTAAGAGAGGAAATGCATGAAGTTGTATGCTTGCACTATGTTTGTCACTCTGAATTATTTAATGGTTAAGAAATATAGATACACACTACAAATAAATTGTTACAGATGGATGGAAAATAAACTTGTTCTCTGTCTTTTTATTATTGTATGCAAAATGCTGAACCCTTCGAATGATTTTTTATTTTACATTTATGTCTTCTATCCACAGTTACCTAAACTGTGTAGTTACTTTTTTCCAGTTGCAATTCTTATTAGTTACATAACTATTCATGTATTCGGTTCTGCCTATATTACAAGATTTTACATTAGATATATTTGTCTTTTTCCTCTAAAATGATATAACAGTTATTAACCTATTTTTTATTAAAGACAAACAAAATAGTGACCCTAATCGACCAAACTATCCTTAACTAATACTGAGATTAAAAAGAAAAACAAAGTGCTACATCCTACTTTGACAAACTAAACATAAAGAAACCAATTTGGTAATACAACTTTCCACCTTGGCGGAGACCAACACACAGTCATGGTGCCCTAACTGGATGCTCCTGCATCAGGCTCCCGGGGTAAAAAGAAATCTTGACTCCGGTCCATGAGCTTCTCGACTGAAGAACCCACTTGATCAATTTCCCTGGCATTAAGCCATGAACTGTCCTCCATAGGATGGTTCTTCCACTTGATCAGGTGTTGCAATTACTCCTTCCACCGAGTTCGTTTGGCCACCTGAGTGTCAAGGATTTTCTTGATCTCGGGAGGTTGAACGTAAGGCGTTTGTCTCATCCAAGTTTCACTTCCATCCTAGGTATTCCATGTAGGTCGTGTGGTTCTGTCTTCTTCTTCTGGGTCAGCAATGTAGGGAAATAGGTCTACCATATTAAAGATGGGTGAAATGCCTATCTCTGGTGGCAGCTATATCTCATAGGAATTTGCTGAAAATTTTCGGAGGACTTCGCAGGGACCTACCTTAGTGTACTTTAGCTTGTTGTATGCACCTATAGGGAAGCGTTCCTTGCGCAAATGCGCAAGGACTTCATCTCCCACATTGAGCTGTACTTCCCTTCTTTTCAAATCTCCTTGTTGTTTATACATTTCGTTGATGTCCTGTAATTTAATTTTCACCTGCTCATGAAAATCTCTCATTGCGTTAGTGAAATCTTCCCCATCTGCACTTCGCCTTTCTTGCTGTCTGAGATCTTGCAGCTCATGCACTCTGCGAGGATGCATGCCGTACAAGATCTAAAAAGGACTGCAACCCGTGCTACGATTGGGTTAGTCATTATAAGTGAAATTTGCCTGGGCAAGCACTCGATCCCACATCAACGAATTCTCACCAATCAAGCTTCGTAGCAGGTTCCCCAGACTTCTGTTTACCACCTCTGTTTGTCCGTCGGTTTGTGGGTGATAAGCAGAACTGTAACTCAACTGTGTGTCCATCTTCTTCCATAGGGTGTGCCAAAAGTGCCCTGTGAACTTCACGTCTGTGTCAGAAAGAATAGACTTAGGCAAACCATGTAGCCTGACAATATTTGTAAAGAACAAGTGGGCACGTGAGTGGCATCGCTGGTTTTTCTGCAAGGGATGAAATGCACCATCTTCGAAAACCTGTCCGCTACTAACACTACTGAGTTATAACCCCACTATGTCCTTGGGAGACCCAAGAGGAAGTCCAAGCTGACTGAGTCCTAAGGTCTACCTGGAACAAGAAATGGTGTATACAGTCCTGTGTTTTGACCCTTCGCTAACTGGCACACTTTACATCTGGTCACAAATCGTTGTACATCCCTTCGCATTTTTGGCCAAAAGTAGAAATGGTTGAGCTGCTCGATTGTCTTTTCTATGCTGAAATGTTCGGCTAGACCTCCACTATGCTTTTCCCAAATAATATTCTCTCTCATCGAGCAATTAGGAATGCGTAGTTGTCCTCCTCTAAACAATGGTTTCTCTTGCAAGTTGTAGTCCAACCATGGGCTATTATCTCTCACCAAGGGATTCTGACATTCTTCATAGGCCTCCTTAAAGTCTGTGTCAGTCTGGTATAAATATTTCAAGTGCTCAAAACCGAGCACTTGTACAGTACTCTCCTACAAAAGTAAGGCCCTCCTGCTCAATGCATTCACCACCTTGTTGGCCTACCCACTGATGTGTTTCACCACAAAGGTGAATCTCTGCAAATATTCCACCCACTTGGCATGTTTGTGATTCAGCTTGTGCTATTGCATCACATACTGCAGTGCAGAATTATCCAAAAACAACACAAATTCATTTCCCAACAAATAGTGTCTCCAATGCTTTTGTGCTTCGACGACAACATAGAAATCCTTGTCGTAGGATGAATATTTCTACCTGCTTTCATTTAACTTCTCATTGAAAAATGCAACAAGTTTATCCTCCTGGTTAAGTACAACTCCAATAGCCGTACCGCTAGCACCACAACAAACCTGAAAAGGATTTTTAAAATCTGGCAATCTCACGATTGGTCTCTTTGTGATATTCTTCTTTAGTAGCTGAAAAATCCTCTCTGCTACATCATTCCATCGAAAAGGCTGACTGGCTTTTTTGATAGTGTCCAACATAGGTGCGCAGATTTCACTAAAATTTCTTATGAATTTCTGGTAAAAACTCGCTAGCCCATGAAAACTACATACCTCAAATAAGCTTTTCGGGGATGGCCAATTGAATATCGTTGCAATCTTCTCCAGATCCATCTTCAGCTCATTTTATGCTATTATGGAGCCCAATAAATCAACTCTTTTTATAGAACAATACACCTTTTCAGATTTATCAGCAGCTTATTCTGCTGCAATTTTTCTAGCACTTTCCAAACATGTTGAAGGTGCTCCTCCCTTGTCTAGCTAAAAATTAATATGTCGTCCAGGTACACTATCACAAAATTTCCGATGTATTCTTTCAACATCTCATTCATGAACCGGTACTGGGTGCATTTCTCAGTCTGAATGGCATAACCAGCCACTCATACAGTCCCTCATTAATCTTGAAGGTTGTCTTCCACTCATCCCCCTCTCGAATTCGGATCTGATGATACCCACTCTTTAAATATATCTTAGAAAAATATGTTTCTCCACTCAAGCAATCCATCGTGTCGTCCATTTGTGGTAGTGGAAACCTATACTGGATGGTGATTTTGTTGATGGACCTTGAGTCTGTGCACATCTGCCATTCTCCTATTTTCTTAGGAGTGAGAACTGTTGGAACTACGCAAGGGCTCAAACTCTCCCTTGTCAATCCTTTGTCGAGCAGTTCCTACACTTGCTTTCTAATCTCCTCATTATCTTTAGGGCTCATCTGATATGCTGCCTTATTTGGAAAACTTGCTCCGGGTATGAAGTCAATATGGTGACTTATGCTTCTTTTGGGGGGTAGTTTATCTGGCAAATCATCCACCACTACGTCAGTAAACTCCTGCAACATCTGCTGAATTTCTGTCGGTAATTCTAACACCTCTGTGTGCAGTAGTACCATCTTTGCTCTTCTTACAACTGCATAGCTCACCTTGCTATCCTCAACTTGTTTCAGAAACTATTTTCCACACATTAACAATACTCTTGTTTCACTTGTCCCTTCTGTTTCTTCCTCCTTGATGGGCACAAGCATGTGCTTGATCCCATCCTTGACAAACTTATAACAGTTTGTCTTCCTGTCATGTACCACTTTCCTATCATACTGCCATGGCCTGCGTAACAATATGTTACATACATCCATTGGCATTATGTTACAAATGACCTTATCCTTATATCTACCGATATGAAATTCCACTTCACATTGCTCATCTACTAGCAACAGATGGCCTTTTTGCAGCCATGAAACTTTGTAAGGGGTGGGATGTTTCAACCGCTTCAACCCCAACTTTTCCACCATCTCTGTCGCCACCAAGTTATTTGTACTTCCTCTGTCAATAATTAGCTTACAACACTTACCGTGTGACTTACAAATCGTCTGAAACAAAGATTTCTATTGCATTTGTTCAATCGTTTCTTTAGCTGGTTTCAACAACACCTTTTTTAAAACCAGGGCTTCCCCTATTTCTAGAGCATTTTCTGCTTCTTGGGGAGGTGCCTCTGCTTCTTTTGGTTGTGCAACATGCACACCCATCTATCTAGCTTGGTGTCCCCACTTATGACACCTATAAGATTGATAACCAGCTCCTCTACCTCGACCATTTCCCCTGCCTCAGTGATATGGCCTACCACCTCTTGTATTTTCACCTTTTTCTGTTAATCCAGAAGCTTTAGAATTGCTACCTTCCTCATTACTGCTATCAAATTGCCCTCTGCCATAGGACTAGTCTCTTCCTCTGCCAGTTCCTCATTCTCTCCTGGAATTCTGCTTTCTAGTAATTTTTTCTTCAGCTTTAATAACACTCTGATATGCTTCTTCAATGTTCTTTGGAGAAATAATACTAATCTCATATAAAATTTCTATCCTTAAACCATTTACATACCTGGTTATCTTCCCCAGGGTATCTTCTGTATAATTGGCCCTTAAGTTCACTCGATAAAATTCCTCAGTGTATTCCCTCACTGTCATCCCCTTCTATTTCAGATTCTGCACTTACCTATGTAGTGCAATCTCGTAGTCCTTAGGCAAAAATATGCCTTTCAACTTGGCCAACATCCTTGACCAGTTTTTGATCGGCAAATTGTTCAATTTCCTTCTCTTTGTTTGGACACCATCCCACCACAGGGCTACGTGTCCCTTCAACTTTGTCGCAGCGAACTTAACTCTGCGGTCTTCATTTACCTCCTCACACTCGAAATACTTATCCAGCTTGCTGATCGAGTCCAATAGAACCTCCGTGGACAAGTTGCCATCATAATTTTGGAGTTCTAGTTTGGGTTTACTACTTGCCATTAAGACCAACCTCAATAGTCTCATTTCTGGGCCCTCTCCTTCCGATCCATCTATTGTTGCTACAACTTTCTCTTCGCTATCATCACCTATCTCTGGATCTCTTCTTCTCACTACTTCAACTGCCTCTAAACAGGCAGCGAGAATCCTAATCTCCCCTCTTAGTCCTTCCTCTGCTATCCTTCGAACAACTCTACCACGAGCTTGCCTTCCTACCTCCATTTCTCAAACTGACTTTAAATTCTGCTCTGATACCACTATGATGGGACCAACCCACACTCCAATATGCGACTTAAACCAAAGTCTATCCGACACTAATTGTTAACTTGTATTTGGTTTATGATTAGGCACTAATCACACTTTTAATCATAAGATATTTTCCGTGGTGGTTGAAATCATTTATGGTGGAGTGTTAATGTGACAGTTGATCTGCACCTGCCTCGGTCCTCATTTCCCACTAGTTCATTTTGGCAAAACCCTTGGCATTTTCGTCATTTCAACTTTTTGTTCTACATGGTGAACTCCATGAGGGTTTCTTATGGTATGGTCTTTTGTGGTGTTTGTGAATGAATAATGAGCTATAGGCTCTGCCTGTACCGGTGGTGACTATGCTCCTTGCTAGCATGGCTCTATCATGCCTTTTGGAGGTTGGTTTATTTGGTTTCTTGGCGCAATTTGTTAATTTATATGCTCGAGCATGGAAATGACCATTGGTTGGTTTTTCTTGGTTCTCAATTGTTATTGTCCTACTGTTTATTTTCTTTGCTATGGTTCTGTTGCTCCAGGTTACAAGCATGGTGGCCTCGCTCTGCTCTTATTCCTCAGTTAATTTAACCTTCCATGCTTCAATTCTATTTTTTCCTGGTTCCAGTGCTAACAATGTCTTGCCCCTTTGTCTGAGGTGGCTTCCGTCTTTTGTAGCTCAATAGCCTGCATTTCCTTTGTACAAACGTGTCCCCAGGTAAGGGTTTTCTTCTCCCTCTGCCCGAACTGTGTTTCTCTTCGTTTTCATTTATGCATGGTTAGACTGACAGGTTTTGCCTACTTTGGTCTCGTAGGTCAGGGACATGGATGGCTTCAAACCCTTCGGTTCCTTTCTGGTAGGCTCTGTCACCGTAGTATTCGTAGGGTTGCAACTAGGGTCTGTAATTTTTTTGTTGGCCGCGCCTCAACATTCGTTCGTTTGGTTTTTTCTTGTGTCGCTATGCGACCTGGGTTCACCTCTGTTACAGTTCTAGTTTGAAATTTGTTTTCGTTGAACTATATAGTTGGATACGACGTTTTTACTATTTGAAACCCTCAAC
Organism: Pinus taeda; assembly: GCA_000404065.3. Lineage (NCBI taxonomy): Eukaryota > Viridiplantae > Streptophyta > Pinopsida > Pinales > Pinaceae > Pinus > Pinus taeda. Next base: position 44,897 of record APFE031675673.1, on the reverse strand, counting down.
TAGGGTTTACTCTGTTTCATGGACCTTATTTCTTCTACTTTTTCCGGCAATGTAATACTGAATTGTTGTGTAGTAACAAACATATATTTTTTCTGTTCCATTGGAAATGAAAAGTAATTTCATTGAATAGACTGTCACGGGTTACCTCTGTTTGGGAATTTGTCCACTTGATGCTTAGGTTCTTGTTTTCTCGTTCAGTTGGTTATGCTGCTTTGAATTCTTTTGGCCACGGGCTTGTTCACTATTTGTCCATTCTCATCTTTGGAAAAAATGTATGCAATTGATCTGTCAGTATTCTGCTCTTTAAGAGAGGAAATGCATGAAGATGTATGCCTGCACTATGTTTGTCACTCTAAATTATTTAATGGTTAAGAAATATAGATACACAATACCAAGAAATTGTTACAGATGGATGGAAAATAAACTTGTTCTCTATCTTTTTATTATTGTATGCAAAATGTTGAACCCTTCGCATGATTTTCGATCTTACATTTATGGCTTTTGTCCACAGTTATTTGAGTTGTGTAGTTACTTTTTTTAGTTGCAATTCTTATTAGTTACATGACTATTCATGTATTCGGTTATGCCTATATTACAAGATTTAACATTAGATATATTTTTCTTTTTCCTCTAAAATGACAGAACAATTATTAACCTATTGTTTATTAAATACAAACAAAATAGTGACCCTAACCGACCAAACCGTTCTCAACTAATACTGAGATTAAAAAGAGAAACAAAGTCCTACATCTTACTTTGACAAATTGGACATAAAGAAACCAATTTAGTAACACAACTTAGAGAAACAAAGTCCTACATCTTAGTTTGACAAATTGAACATAAAGAAACCAATTTAGTAATACAACTTTCCACCTTGGCCGAGACCAACACCCGGTCATGGTGCCCTAGCTAGATGCTCCTGCATCATAGTGAGTATGGGGCAATGTTATTAAAAACTTGATATTGATACATGTATTTGGTGATACCTTAAAAAATGTCATTTTTTAAAATTTCTTTATGAGTAACTCAATGCATAAGAAAATACATATGTTTCTGGTGAAATCTGTTTAACTTAAGGGATTCTTGGTGTTTCTTAACAAACTACAATGAAAATGAAAAAAAGGAAAGAAAACAAAATTGTAATTTTATAATTTCAAATATAAAATCTAAACATAATTCTATGCCAGAATGTTATTGTTATCAATTTTTTTCGTAAAAAAAATGGCTTTATTATTAAAATTAGGGAGGATTCGATTTTTTTTGTGATTGTATTGTAATTAATGCTCATTTCATTGTAAATTTTAGAGTTGAAGGTTGAGTAGTTGGAAGCTAACAATGGACTCTTGGAATGTAGAGCTTGAGGAGTGAAGCTTCCATGTAAGATACTTGAGAAGAGCATCAAACCAACAATACATTTCAACTATATTTCATTTTATTTCATTTAATTTTACTTTGCAATACATAATAGAGTTTTATAATGTTTATATCTATTTCTTTCTAGTTTATATTTCTATTATAATATATCTTATGCGGAAATTGTTCTTTATTGACTTTATTAGGTTTCCATGCATTGGAATTATTGTCAAAGATTCAAAATTTTATTTTGTTAACAATAAACATATCTTAGAAGTAGAAAAAGACTTAAAACCTTCACCCTAATGATTGTTTCTATTTGTTGGTGCCATTATTAGAAAGATGGTGTTAGTAATCCAAGACATCATGAAGCTTTCCAATTTAATTCCTGTGGGATTCTATGCATTATGTCTACACCACCTAATTTCTGTGCATTATGTCTACACCACCTAATTTACATTGGGCACTATCCTTACAATGAAGGAGATGTATTTGGAGTTTCCCAATAATTAATTTATGACAAAAAATAAAGAAATAAGGTCTTAAAATCTTCTAGGAACTTTTCTATCCATGGTAGAGAGAACATACAAATATTTCATGTTAAGCAATAATGAGCATGGTGAAAAGAGTTAAGTTAGTACTACTTGTTATGATTGAGGCGACCATCTAGGTGCATCTAAATAATGGTCATCGTTTTTAAAAATTTTAGTATGTAAAACTTGCAAAACATTATTTTTATTGAGGTGGCCATCTAGGTGCATCTAAATAATGGTCATGGTTTTTAAAATTTTTAGTTTGTAAACTTGCAAAATATTATTTTGGAGCTTTCTCATGTGTTTTTCCCAAAGTAGACGCATATTGGGTAGTTTATTCAATTTTTTAATTTCATTTCGAATGGGAGAAGAAAGACCTAAAACATAAAATGAATGAAACACTATGGTCTTGACAAAATTTTCTTCTTGTGGACAACTAAGATTCTCAAAATTATTGCGTAGCTCTAGTTTTATCGTAGGGTTATGGTCTTGAATATTAGCGATTTTGTCTCATAAGTCTTTGTTGGAATATATAAGCTATAGTTGGTTCAAGGTTGGGTGGAATGTGAATGCTTTAAGCTTCCTTTTCAAATACGTGTAGGGTTAATTGCTTATGTGTAGAAGAACAATGATTGTAAGTTATTTTAAACTAATCTTGTGCTATACAAAGAAAGATAATGATTGTAAGTTATTTTAAACTAATCTTTTGTTGTACAAAGAAAGAAGTGATTCTAAGTTATTTTAAACTAGTTTTGTGTTGTACGAAGAAAGAAGTGATTGTAAATTATTTTAAACTAATCTTGTGTTATACGAAGAAAGAAGTCATTGTAAGTTATTTTAAACTAATCTTGTGTTATACAAAGAAAGAAGTCATTGTAAGTTATTTTAAACTAATCTTGTGTTGTATGAAGAAAGAAGTGATTGTAAGTTATTTTAAACTAATTTTGTGTTGTAAAAATAAAGAAGTGATTGTAATTTATTTTAAACTAATCTTGTGTTATACGAAAAAAGAAGTGATTGTAAGTTATTTTAAACTAACCTTGTGAAAGACAATGTGTGAAATGGTAAAACATTGACCAAATAATATTGATGTGACGAAATAATAATGATGATGTGATTAATCCTAAATACATGCTTACTAAATTATAGATAACAAAAACCTAAGATCTAAGATTGACTATATGTTAATATTTTTGTGAAAATAAGAAAACAAATACATAGTAGTAATTAAGTCTTTAGTTTTCTTATAGATAATAAATATATCTAGATTACTAGAAAAGATTTAATATGTCTATCCATGTAAAATGGTTACATGCAACAAAATATATCTAATTTCTAATTTCAGTTAGAGAAAATTATAAAATTTCAATAGTTCAGCCTTCAATTCTGAACAGGGAATTTTCCTACCATAGAGAGAATCCCTTAGAATTCCAGGTATAAAATATATACTGGTACCAAAGAAAGAAAAATATATATAGATAAAACATTCTACAGGACCTTACAGGATAAAATATATTAAATAACCTTTTGTTGAATGAAATGAATAGCATGCTCTGAACCGATATATGAGAAAATAGAGTAACTGTTCTCTAAGGAACAATATCAGAAAAAGAAAGAAGTTTTGATGCTAGAAAGTGCATATATCATAAATAAAAGTAGACATAGTGCACGCGAAAACTATCTCTTGAATTTCACAATGGCCCTCGACCAAAAAATAAGTAAGTTAAATACAAGTAAAAGTGACAGTGAAAATAGAAGAGTCTCCTTCCAAAAATATATAATTATAATTCAGTGCGTTCGACATAGGAATCCCATGGGGGTTACACTATATAATGTACACAAATATATATGTCACCAACCCCTTATAGTCCTTTCCATCACAATAGTGTGGGTACTTAGATGTTCTCATGGTTCAACAATTACTAATACATTAAGAAAATTGAAGGATCGACGATCTAGATTTAATAATCCATAAAAGATAAGATGATAATCACCTAACTCAGTTCGAGTAGGGTTTTATAACCAGCGCAAAACCCTGGCACAAATAGAGAAAAACTATGTAAGAACTTGGTAGACAACGCCGAAGCCCTTCGTGGACAAAGGTAGACAAAAATAAACGTATTGGTAATTCCTCCTGCTCACACCCTTTAACTCCAATATAACCCGGCATACCTGCAAAAAAGACCGATGAGATAAATTGTTAGCAATAAAATTAGCATTCATCTGTTGAACAAAATATAATAAGGAACGAAAGAACTCAAGAGAAGGTTTGTCTCTCCTGTAAAGTCATAGAGCTTAGCCATTATCTCACCTAATAGAAGCATATTAACTGAAGATGAGAAGAACAATCTTCATTATTGAAAAAAAAAATGAGAAAAAAAGGGAGAGGCAGTTTGCCAAATATCACATGCAATACAAGAATTAAGAGCGCAAGACCCTCATTCCATTCCTGTAAGCCGATGGAGTAAGGAAAATCAATATCTACCATTGGAGTCGTAGATGTCTCCAGAACTCGAGACAAAACCCCTATGTGCAGGACGACGTTAACCTTCAACAAAGCAACAAAAGAAAATATAAGCTTTTCTTTTCAGAAAGAAAACGAATAGGCCTGTAAGCCATTAGGTTAGGATTTTTTTCTTTAGAAAACATTTGCAATGTTTCAATAAAAGTTTGAGAAATTACTTGTATGACGTTGAGATAAGAAGTGGCCTGGTAAAACCTGTGAACTCGGATACATGAGGAAAGAGAAATTTCCGTATCGAGCATGCGGGAACAAAGCTCTGTAAATGTCCATGGAAGGAACCCTAGGGTTTGTAGTATATTTTTTAAAAACCTAGGAGAGCCTTCTTGCTCCGAGGAGCCTTAGAGAGAATGAGAGAATCTGTGAATCTAAAGGGAGGTGGTTACCCTAACCACCGTGGGAAGTAATCCCGATTGTTCAAATCAATCTAGACCATCCAAGATGCAAGCTATCACACACTAGACATGCAAATGGATAACCCGATATAACATTCAAAACATACGAGTACACTAATTGCCAAGTCACATATGCAATGGAGGAATTATTACATTTCATTCCACTTTCCCAACAAAATAATATATATAAATCGTGATAAGAACCATATTGGAACCCCAAGCCTAGACATACGACTCCATACTTGCATACAAATTGCCATATCCTTATATATAAGAGGGTCGAGACCGTCAGGTCTACTCTTCTTGTAAAATAAGATAAAGGTATGTTGAAAACATTACAGCGCTCAAGCTAAAACATTTTCATAATGTATATAACGTTCCACCAAGGTAAAACATACCTTTGGCGAAGCATACAAATATAATTAGTTAAAAGAAAAATATCTAAAGGGAAATAATAAAAGGAAGTATATATATAGTCACGATTGGACGAAAATAGATAGTGGGATCTATAGATAAAATAAATTCTGAACATAGTAGTAGCAATAGCCTAGTTGTTTATCATTTCTTGTAGAAAAGACTCGTAGACTTTGAGGCTTCCATTTAGTCATGACTTGACTCTGCAAATCTATTGTAAAATAATTATGGAGTTAGGAATAAATAATATGTTGATTACTTAGAATAACTATATTCATATACACATTTATATAATAAGGAAAGAAAAACAATTATTATAGTGATAATTACTTAAGAGGGGGATGTCACAAGTGGTATTAAAGCCAATTTAAAAAATTGTTGCCTTTTGATCTAACTATGTTTTTGTTGATTAATGATTAATTGTGTGTGTACAAAAAAAATGAGACATGCATGACGGATGAACTACAAAATACACATATTGGAGAAGAGGAAATTTATGTAAACCTACAACAACAAACACATATTCCCAATAGAGAGTTGTTGGACATGAAAAATTTACAAGCTGAAATAATAAACTTGTGCACAGAACATGAGAAATTGTTGAAGGCTAGTGTGGAACAAGAACAATTAATTAAAAATTTAACTGATAAGTCAAACCCCAAAATTGTAAGAAAATTAAGTGATGAGGAGAATAGGGGCGGGGGGCATCCAAATGAAAGACTACAGAAGAAGTAACAGATAGTAAAGAGGAGAAAATCATTGAAGCAAAGGAACATGATTCCTCCAAAATGCAAGAGAAGGCAGGAAAGAAACCAGATATAGAACTTCACAAGGAATTTCAGAAGATTAGACCCCTAGTATTTAGTGGGGAAACAAAAGAAGCGATTGAAGCCTCATTGTTGAATATTAATAGATATTTTAAAGTATACTACTACTCTACATAATTAAAGCCAAGCTAGACACATATCAATTACAAGGAAAATCTTCTTTATGGTGGGAAGAAATGAGGATTGTCCACAATATAGAAGGTAAGGAGGTGGACTAGGAAGAATTCTAGAGACTATTTAAGGGAAAGTACTTAGATGAGTATTATTTTAATGACAAAGCGAAGTAATTTCATGATTTAAAAGTGGGACAAATGTCAATGGATGAAATAATAATCAAGTTTACCCATTTGCTGCATTATGAACTATACCATAAGGATGAAAAGGAAAATGTACAATGTTTTATAAATTTTCATCCACTTTCCAAGGACATAATTGAATATGATAATTTGAAGGCTATGGATGAAGTAATCAGAAAGGCCTAGATTGTTATCAACAATCTAGACAAAGAAGTGAAAATCAGAAGCCTTGGTTAGGAAAAAAAAAGGATAAAATGAATTATGGAATGAGATGCAGAAAAATTGGACTGTCCAAGTAGTTGGGAAAGAGTAATCCAAGACGAAATCGAGAAATAGTGGAAATACAACCTCTAAGATGCAGAATCAGTCCTAAGCTGGAACAAAACAAGAAGAAACTAATAAAGGAGGAAATGGCAAGGAAAAATAACAATTAAGGTGTTGGGGCTATGGGGAGCCTCATTTATTGAGAAACTATCCTTATGCCAATAAAGTTATACAAAATGATCAATATTTAAACAAAGCCTCTACAATCAACAATGTGGCCAGTAGTATACTTCACATTAACACAAGATTAGAAGGATACCCGACAAAGTATCAATCCATCATGGTGGAACTTGAAGGTACAATTTCTAACCATTAAATTTCTATATTGATAGGCCCTAGCACTAGTTTAAGCTAGGTTAGCACTCAGTTAGTAGAAAATTGCAAGTTTAAGTCTAGAAAATGCACGAATTTGTCATTAGTACAATTAGCCACATGAAAAAAAAGGAAAGTCACTCATTGGATAAAAACTTGTCTAGTGACCTTGAATGGAATATAGACTATTGTAAGCCTAAACATATTACCTTTGGGCTCTTACGATATGTTGATAGGTGTGGATTAGTTAGAGGGACATCATTCAATTGTTGATTGTTTGAACAAAATTGTTACATGCATAACAAAAAATGGAGAAGTGTGGATTATCAAAGGCATACCTATACCTATGTTTGTGCTATATGTACCAACTTTATAGTCAAAACAAGATGCAAGGAAGGGGTGCTGGCTCTTTATTGTCTAAGTTGGAAATTAAACAACTAACAAAGTGAATAAACCCATCGATCAAATGGAGGTCATTCAAAATTATCCATATGTATTTTGGGATGATATTCTAGGGCTGCCTCCAAAAGGGAAGATATATTTCTCTATAAAATTGATACCGGGAGTAGCTCCAGCATCAAAAGCCCCATACTGAATGAGTGTGTTAGAGCTTACCGAATAAAAAATTCAATTACAAGAAATGCTTAATAAGGGATACATATGACCTAGTGTGTCACCATCGGGTGAATTGATTCTCTTTGTCAAAAAGAAGGACAAGACCTTCAAGCTATGCATTGATTATCACTAATTAAACAAGTCGACTATTAAAAATAAATATCCTCTTCCGAGGATTGAAACTTGTTTGATCAAGTGAAAGGAGCAATGATATTTTCAAAAATAGTTCTCAAGTTTGGATATCACTAACTGAGAAACAAGGAAGAGGACATTCCCAAGACAACCTTTCAAACACGATATGGGAATTATGAATTTATGGTTTTTACCTGTCGAGCTCACAAATGACCGTGCTATGTTTATGCATTTAATGAATATCATGTTTAGCAAGTTTTTGGACAAGTTTGTGTCGATATTTATAGATGACATACTAGTATACTTGAAGACGATGGAAGAACAGAAACAAAGTTTAGAAATAACGTTGCAAACTTTGTGTGACCATGAGATGTATATGAAATTCAACAAGTGTGCATTCTACCAAGATAAAATAAAGTATCTTTCTCATGTTATATCCAAAGAAGGCATAATAGAGACTTAGAGAAGATAAAATATATACTTGACTGGCCAGTCCCAAAGGACGTAGTAGACATAATGTCATTCATGGGAATAACTAGATATTATCATAGATTTATCGAAGGTTTTTCAAGAAGAGCACACCCCATTACTTCTTTACAGAAGAAGGGAGTAAAATTCGAATGGATTCATAAATTCGAAGACAATTTTGAGAGGCTAAATCAAATGTTGATGGAGTCACCCATACTACAAATAGTAGACCCAAACAAAGAGTTTATTATGTGTACCTAGGAAATATTGGAAGGGTTAAGGGGAGTATTAATGCAAGAGGGACATGTGATAGCATATGAGTCCCACAAATTAAAGGATCATGGGAAAAAACTATGCAACATATGGTTTAGAGTTAGTCATTGTTATTCATGCCTTCAAGATGTGGACACATTATTTGATGGGTAAGAAATTCACACTAATAACATACCATATTAGCTTGAAATACATTTTCATCAAACCCTATTTAAATGCTAGGCTAGCTAAGTGGATGATTTTCTTGAGTGACTATGATTTTTATATAAATCATATCAAAGGAAAATAGAATATGGTGGTTGATGCTTTAAGTAGAAACTTAAGATCCTTGTGTGAAACTAGAGCGACTAAAGTTAAAACATAATTTTCTAAACAAGTAAAAAGGGCAAGCACAAGTGGTCAACATTATAAAAAGATTTATGACAATGTGAGAGATGGATTTCCTAAGAAAAACATCTAAAATATGAAATTAACAAGAATGGATTGTTGTTATACCAAAAAAACTTTACATTCTATATGAGCATGAAATTAAACAATTGATTTTGGCTGAGTACCATAATAAAAAATATGCAACATACCCATGGTACCAGAAAATGATTTATGCACTTAAAATATAGTTTTGTTGGTGTAGAATGAAAAGGGAAATTACATAATACTTGACAAGATGTGAAGAATGTCAACTAATAAAAAGAAAGCATCAACATCCAACATAATTGTTGAATGTCTTACGAATTCTTTAATGGAAATGGGGGGTGATATATCTAGACTTTATTACTAGGTTACCCAAAAAAGGATTTAGCAACATGATTTCATTATGGGTATTGTACAAGTTAAAAAAGGTTGCCATTTTATTACCATACAGTCCAACTATAAGGCTGCACAAGTGAAAAAATGTTTTATGAAAGAAATCTTTTTCTTTCATGGAATGCTCAAGACAATAATTTCAGATTGTGATGCAAATTTTTCATCAAACTATTGGAATTTTTTATTTGTTAGGTTAGGGACATAGCCAAATTTTAGTACTGCTTCTCACCCACAAACGAATGGAAAAAATAGAAAGAGTTAACCAGGTATTATAATATATTTTGCGTATGTATGTCATGAATCAACCCAATAGGTGGGAAGATTTTCTACACTTGGTAGAGTTTGCCTACAATAATGGCTACCAATCTTGATTTAGGATGAGCCTCTTCAAAGTCTTATATGGTAGAAGATGTCATGTATATTTGAATTGGTGTAAATTGGAAGACAGACTCAAAATAGGTCAATAATAGTTGGAAGAGATGGAATACCAAGTAAATAAAATCATACATAATTTAAAAGTTGCCAAGGACATACAAAAAACATTAGAGAAATTTTGAGGTCTAAAATGGGCCCCAACAAAAAAATGTTCAACCAAAATAAAATTTATAAGAACCAATAGGATTCAAGATGATGGTGTAAACCATGGGGGATTATTCACCATTTTTTGATTAAAAAGTAGAAATATTAAAACATTAAAAATTAAAAAGATCTTTTTCAACTCGTATTTTCAACTTATCTCCATACGGTTTTACTCAAATTTCAAGTGAGATCACTCGTTGGACGTGGAATTTAATTCCCAATCCAAGGATTACCCATGCTGCATATTTTCGATGGACACTACTATGCAAAAAAACAGTAATACATGAAAACTGTGCTTGTAATCATGTTTTACTTGTATTTCTCATTTTTCATGTAGTAGGGTCCATCGAAAGTTGCAACATGGGTACTCTTCAGATGAGGAATTAAATAATGCATCTAGTTAGGTCTATTGCTTGAAATTTGAGTAAAACCATAGGGAGATAAGTTGAAAAAAAAGATTTGAAAAAATAGTTTTTGTTTTCTCCCTATAAAATTTGATGATGTAATCTAAATTTATTTTATTATCTCCACTATTATTTTATGATATTCCTTAGGAGGCTCATATTAGACCTCAAAACTTCTTTAATGGTTACACTAATCTCAAAATAACACATAAAGAATTCAATGTGGGAGAATTTTTTTATGTCAAAGTGAAACCAAAAAAGAGCTCCTTAAGGCTAGAGAATTTTTCTAAATTAGCTCCATGATTTTGTGGACCCTTTGAGATCTTGGCTAGAGTTGGACCAATGGCTTATAAACTGGCATTACCAACACTTGTTAAAGTTCATAATGTTTTTCATTTATGGATGATAACATGTAGATGGGATAAACTTTTTGGTGAAATGAGGGTGCATTTTGGTGAAGAAACGATGTTTGATTGAGAAATTTTAAGTGCTTGATCGAGTTGTTGAGGCACTTAAAAATAGATCAATCAAGAGTTTAAAAAAACCCTTGATCGAGAGTTATGGCTTGATCAAGCATTATTTCTTATTAAAAAAAACCCCAACCGCGACCAAGCAAGTAATTTTTCTCATACCACGAGAGGAAAAGGAGTTCGATGAAAGATTTTTCAGTTTGACCGAGATGGAGGAACTTAATCCAGCTACCCATCAACCCCGCCAAAGAACTAGAGGCACAAGTCGAGGTAGGTTTCTTGTCATTTTTGTCTCTTTTATTTATTTATTTTCTTTAAAATAAAATAAAATTAATTGAAAAGAATCCTAGCATACAAAAACTACAAAAAAATAATCACGAAAACCACCATGAAAACTACAAAAAAATATAATTTAGGTTTTTTTATTTTATTTATTTATTTATTTTTATATTTTTAATTTCATTGTATATGTTATTTGCAATGGTAGCATGTTTATTGCCAGCCTAGATCCATCTTAACTAGAGATATATCAAGTGTTGAGAGGGATCAAATCCCTCAAGGTGTAAAACTCTTTTTTGAGTGCAAAACTTGAAGAAAGGTTTGTACCTCGAGAGATTTGATCCCTCTTGGAGCTTGATAGATTTGGAGTTAACATGGATCTAGGTTAATTATTAATTTTATTTTTTTGTTTAATTTTTTATTTTATGTAATTTGACTCGGTCAAAATGTTTAGATAACATAATATAATAAGATATTACAACATCTTTCCATATTGAGATGGAGAGTGTCTCTCGACCCAAAAAAGTATTATAATATATATAATATATATAATATATATAATATTATATATATAATAATATATATATATATATATATATATATATATAATATATATAATATATGAAATGGGGAGGTCATTTGATGGGCCATAGTATTGGCCATGTTGTGGTATGGTTAATAATATCCATGGTAAAGTGGGGTGAGTATCCATCGTTAAAAATCTTGTTATATTGTAAATATTATTTTGATTTTGAAATAAGAGATAGTTTTTCGCCATGCAAAACTATTTATACTTTATATATTTTAATTTGGTAGATGTGTAAATATATCTCAAAAGTAATTATAATCTCTTTTCTTTTAGGTTTAATAATTTTTTTTTTAGAAAATTAAATTCAAATAAAATAGTTATAAAGTATTTTGATTGTGAAATGAGAGATGATTTATGCACATTTTGTATTGATTATCCATGGTATTGGCCCATTGTATTGTACAAGGCCTATTTACAAGTTAATAATATTTATCAGAAAGTGAACATGAATATACATGGTTAAACATATTATTGTATTGTATGTTTAGTGTGAGAATTAAAGTATTGATGCACTTATTAATTAAATTTAAGTATAATTCTAGAATAATTATTCTATTTTATAAGGTAAAATGGATCTTAACTTACTGTTGTTAATAAGTTATATATTTTAATGTAATATGTGTATTATGTTTTTATTTTATCTAACAAAATTATTGGTAATTTTGTTAATAAAAACAAAATTACAATATATCAAATCGAATTTTAGTATTTTTATTTCTTTTAATTTCTTAGGGGCACTTCAACATCTCCGGCTCTATATCACTTTTAACCGACATGTAAACTTTTCGTATTATAAATTAGACATATTAATATAGATTCAGTATATTATGCCGACATGTGAAAATATTTACAAACCTTCCTAGATTACACCTACACATCACTCCTATAATATTTTATATGGTAAAAACTTTATTTTTTAATTATTATGAGTTTTAAAGTTTTTTTAGCAATTTAATGAAATAAATTAAAAAGCATTTTTGTTAGTAAAAAATACTTTTTAAATTTCCAACAAGTTTGACCAAAAATATGGCAAAAAAATTTCAAGACAGAAACAATTAAACTATAACCACTAAAGAAATAAATCAAGAGATTTAAATGACATAATGAATATGGATGTTCATGGTGAACCTTTATTAAATAAAATAAGAAAGTTTATTTCATTTTTTATTTTAAATTTAAATAATTTTTTAATAATAAATATAGTAATTTATTTTATAAAACTTATTTTACTTAAATAAAATATTAACTAAATTAAAAGTCCAAAACATATTTTTTATTTAATTAAATTTTGTTAACCCACACACCCACACACACACACACATATATATAAAGTTGAAAGGTATAAACATAACTATTATATATATACAACATAACTATATATAAAGTTATAGCTATAGCATCTCTCATTCTCTCTCTCTCTCTCTCTCTCTCTACACACACACATAACAATTAACACAATTTTATAACTATTTAACATAATGCGCTCTTCATAATTACATAAGATGAGTGATGTTCAACAACTTTTTAAAAGTTGAGTCGATATATAAACTATAATTTTCCTTAAAATTTCCATTACTCATAGTTGTAAAATTATTTAATATAATGATATGACAACTATATCTATCTCTCATTTCCCACCCTTATTTACTTTATTAGTTGAGTAATGAGTTTGTAACTTACACTTCCTATACAATACATCATTGATACATATATTAAATCCATTATGAAAAGTGATTTAAAGTGAATATATAATCATTTGACTCTTTTCTAATTTGTACCATATTGTTTCATTATGTAGTGTGTCATACCAGACACATTGTCTTCATGTGCTTGTACCTAGTACATGTCATGTGTCAAAATCAAGCATCATAAGAACTTGTGGAGCATTTGATTGGCATTAAGTTTTATTAGTTTTGCAAATAGGTTTATATCAATTTTTAACATATATTCACATATTTATGCTCTATGAAAAAAATGCATTATTTATAAAATGGGAAAAGTGTAAGTTATATTTGATCACATTTTTCGATTGTGTTTACATGGAACTCAATACTTTGGTTGATAATTTATAAAAAAAAGACAATCTATTTAGTTTAGGAATTTAACCTAGATTATTCTACTTGAGTTTATAAATGGTTTTCTTGTCAACATTATTTCTATATCAACATTTTTTTCTTATTTTAGTTTGTATGTATTATATGTAATTTACAGAGCCATCTCCCATATACTCCCCAACTGAAACCTATTTGAGTGGTGGGAGATTTGTTATACATAGTTGGGCTAGATCATGTAGTCATACTAGAGTGTCTATTCCAATCATAGATTTTCCCTTCAACACCAGTCAGAGTGGCAGAGGCAGTGTTTCTATCTTTGTTGATGATCTTGCTAGGATAGTGGACCTTGTTCACCTGTTGCAAGTATACATCTTGCATTTTAATTCCTCTTTAAAATTTATGTGTTTATGTTTTGAAATTGTCTTTAATTTTAAATATTCTTCAATTGAAGTGTTTGAATTTAATGTATATGTTATTATGCTTCTAGTTATATATATATATATTTAATTATGTTGATGATTTGCAGATCCTCACCGAGGTGAATATGAGGATCAAAGTGCATTTTCAATCCCTCCGTAGAATTGTGCTATAGCCAGTATCATAGTTGAAGATGTTAGGGCCCAATAGACATGGATCACATAAGAGTTGGATAAAATCTTTTCTAGTTCACCTACTAGGCATAGTTTGTCTCTAATGCTAGATAGCATTAACAGGTTGATTGAGACATACTAGAGGGAAGGCCCACAAATCCATCTCCTATATTCCGTACATAGGATTAGGATGCTAAAGCTTGGAGGTCCACATACTTGGAGTGAGGTGAAAGACGTTGCCAAGAACATTGATAATCGCGGGGATTTGTTTGACATCCCTCTATAGTATCATGTTAGACAAGTTGGTTCGATTTTGCTAAAATACTTTAAGAATGTTGATGCAACCCCTTTTGTTTATGATCGAATCATTGGAGCTTGGGGCTAGTTCCCCCACCATGACCAAGTCCCCATTTACCTTTCAAAGAAAATATATGTGGATTTTGTGCTACATATGAGGTCAGATTAAACCAACATTGTTTCTAAGTTTTATGGACCTGACTTGGGATGTAATTAAGAATTTATCAGGGCTCATAGGGACCTTGCGCATGTAGCACTACATCTAAGATTATTTCCATAACCTCATTGGAGCATGGTATTGTTGACAGAGCTAGAGAATTTAGCACAACTTGGCACTAAAACTAGGCATACCATTGCAAATAACATGTAGAGGACATTGGCCATTGCATATGTCGCATTGCGTGGAGAGATGAGAAAACCACCTTCATTTCCTCCCGGCCCACTAGTTGCATTACATGATGATTCATATCTCAAGAATCTAGGGCATGAAAAACTTTTGTCATATGCACATACATGTCATGATACCATTCATAACACTTGGAGGGTGTATGATCCATGTGATACAGACCAAGTACATATATACATACTTTTGACTATTATTGTCAAATTATACATTATTTATATTAATAAGTTTGTATTAGACTGAATTTATATTAATAACTTCATGATAACATGCATTCACAACCCAGCTACATGGATGATCTTCTGAGGCTATCTAAGGTGGTAGTTGACCAACAAGAGAAGCCTCCTCTACACCATCATTCCATGGTTCAGTCTCCTCCACCTCCACATCCACTACATAACACTCATGGGCTAATAGTTGAGGTGAATTTTTTTATTCCTACTATTTCAACATTATCTTTTTTTAATTTACATGTATGCATGCTAACTAATTCATAGAATAATTATAATTTGTCTATTCCATTGCATACATAGGCCCGGATGTAGAGGGGTGTCGATGCCACATTTATGTGGACACATGAATGGGATGTTGGGTATGGAGGCATTGAGCCATAGGCAGGGGAGCACCAAAACCAGATTGATCAGACCCCCATCCCACCTAACTTCCATTTTCACTCGATTGAGTAACAAGTAGGGGACTATTTATATGCACAGTTCTAAATCATTTATTTCCATATTGTTTATTTTTTAGAAATAATGTTCTAATTAATTGGAATTTGAATGTGATATATTGTAGTACCAAATTATGGATGCTCACTTTTCGGAATAGAACAAACATACGAGTTCTAGAAATGATACTTTCTAAAGTGGATAATAGATAATTTGTATATTTTCATGCCCATTTCATATGGCACATCCACATGTGATGTATAGAATTTGAATATTTTCATACATGGACAATTTATGGATGCATGAACATTATTTTAGGTTATGGATGCTTATTATTTCAGTTTGTGGATGTTCATGTGTATAATGTAAATTGTATATATCTTCATATGGATAGTTTAATATCATACATAGCTAACAAGATAACAATTTTTAATTCTCAGGAAATAAACTAAGAAAATAATTATTATATTAGATTATGATACAATTAACTTTGATACGTATGTTCATCGTTCAATTAAAAAACACAAATAGGATTGAAATACATTTTAAATTCAATTTTGAAAGATGTCTTCAAATAGTAATGTTAAACTAATGATTTTTATTAAATTTATTTTTGTTGAGGTCATCTAAGGGAGCTTAGTCATAACACATGATATATATAATATGTATTGGAATTTAATATACCAAAAAACATTTAATGATACATGTTAGGGTCCTATATTATAGGGATCTTAGTCATTTCAGTATTTCTATGAACTTGAGGTGAATTCGTAAATGTCGGGCTTGATTTCATGAGTATTAGAGTTTAAAGGGGACTTTTGTAAATAATAGTTCTAAGTTTTAGGTATCAAATTTCATGTATAGTCTCCAAAGTCAAAATGGCTTATTTGGTAGGATGAGATGAAAGGTCATGTGGCATCATCATTAAGAGGTCATTATGGAGCTCATCAATCATCATGAAAGAGTATAAAGATACCATGTCCTGAACATTTTTAGTTATCTGAGTTAGTTATGGTGAGTTATGTTAGTTATAGAGGTCTGTTATGATAAGTCATGTCACGCCTATATCATTTCAACAAGTTCCACTTCATTTTGAAATGGATCACCATTATCATCAAGGAAGACTCTTACGGTAGATGAATTTTTAAAAAGTTAATAGGGCTTTCCATTTCACTCATTTGAAGCCCATTCTTTACTCTGAATTCTTTGGATATCGAGAAGAATAAAAATGCATGTCCGTAAGTTGAAGCTACTGTGCAAATTGGATTCTACTGCGTAAGTGAGGGAATTGCTGCGCATTTCAATAAATCACCAATTAAGTTGCAAGTAAGGGTTTCTTTGACTATTATGAGCTTTTTGATGATGTATGTGCCCTAGTTTTTCTTTCAAAACTGATCAGAAGCTTCAAGACACCACCTAACCATCAGAGACAATAATTAGTGCAAAAGTGCTTGTTGCGCCTGTGTCATTGGTATTTTGCTACACAAAAAACCTTTCACTGTTGTGTTCATTTTATGTCTTGAACTCTTCATGGGTTGATTACGAAACATAGTCAAATATAATTAATCAAATAATTTCTTTCCTCTTTAAAAAGCCCTAATTCCCATATGATGTGCATTTTCCTTATTTGCTGCATGTTTGTCCTACTTCCCATTATGTTGCAATTTTACTCTTCAAGACCATCCCATATCACTCTGAGGGGTCTGAAAATATTTAACACATGGCCATGGATACCTTAGCAATAAAAAATAAGCTTAGGGAAGTAAAACAAAAAGTGGTAGAAGCAACACAGTCTGGAAGAAGGAGAAGAAGAGGTAGTTTGGATTTACTTGTATAAGTAGCATATAGTGAAAGTTCATTAGGTGGAGGTCCCAAAATTTATTAATTTTTTCTTTTTTGCCTATAAAGTTTGCACAGGTCAACATTTTAATGAAGAATGTAAAAACACAGAAAGACATTTTGCGCAATTGTCATGACTCCTCATTTTGATAAAACAAGTGAAATTTTAAAGTTTTGGATAGTCTTATGGGATGTTATAAGGTAAACATTACTGGTGGGTGTTGCCTCAAGCAGTTTGGTTCAAGAGAAATCATCACAAGCTCAAATTTTTGGAGATGACTATAGGTGTTGTGCACGTTGTTGCACTTTACTGCCAAAGGGAGATAGTGTTTTGGAGGCATGCATTTAGTTTTGGAGTTGTTTAATGAGTTATTAATCTTCAAATGGATTTTTCAAGATAACTCATCAACTTCATCCTTTTAGATAAAGACCAAAGGTGTGAAGAAATTGGAGTGCTGCACTTTGGAGTTGCATGTTCACAAAGTTACTGTGTTTTCACTATATATTTTAAACCATATAACCATTTTACCTAAAATTATTACAATAGATGCATGGGGGTGAGATGAATAAACTCAATTAATTTCAGCCCAAATTGCTTCACAATTTTTGAGAAACAAACTACTGTCACCTCCTACCATTTCTGGATTTTATCAAGATCTATGAGTTGGATTTGGCTAAAATTGTTTTTGGAGATGAGGTATGATGATAGTAACTAGATGTCAAAATTTCATCTCAATCAAACTCACCGTTCAGTATATATGCACAAACTACAGTCTATTGTGCAAGTTTTTGTGAAACTGGAAGACATGTTGTGTTTTTAGCCTACATCATATTTTGACTTGATTTCGCATGGATTTGATTTCTAGAAATTAAAATTCATCAAGATACAGGGTCTAGAAATCCTAAAACACATTTCAAATTCAAAGGAAAGTGTTGAGTGCAAAACATGGTATTCTACAACAATTTTATACTAAAGGTGCTTTATTTTAAACTATGTATGCTATTGTAGATGGAAATTTCACAATTTTTGGTTGAATCTCCAAATTTTTAGTATGGAGTGGAATCCAAGCTCCAACAATACCACATGGACTATAATAGCTAAATATTTCGATTTCCTTGTAAAAGGTTTGTTTTGTTTTCATGTGAAGTAAAGAAATAATTGAGTTCACGTTGATAACAAATGGTAAAGTATCTACTAATTAAAGAGGATAAGAAAATTGGATCAATCCTAGATTTTAGACTAGTGATCAAATCAAGATCCCAAAATTGAAGGAATTTGATAGCTCAACATATCCATTTAAAGATCAACAATCTTCCAACAAATGATCGATATCTGAAGATCAACTCTAGTTTTAAGGGCAAGTGGTAGAGAATCATCAAGAAATGGATCATATTGCAAATTTCCAGGCAGATTTTGAATAATCACTTTCACATAAAAGTTGTTTAAATTCACCAGGTCAATATCTGAAGGAGAAACATTAGGAAATTTAATAAGTTTAGATTTGGATCTTCCATTTGATTCCACCAACTCCGACAACATTTGACTTCATAAGATTAACTATTCAAAGCCTTTTGCAACCAAGTCTTTTCATAGTTATTTTTGAAATTTTTATTGGATTTATTTCCAACAAATTAGGAGTATATTTAATTATTGTTTTGTTAATTAAGAAAACATTTTTTTAAGGGTGGGTTTGGATTCAAGAGTGAATAGAGGGTATCATTTTAGAAACTTTGTAAACAGTGGATAAAGTTTTAAAAGACTGATCAATACATCAATATAGAGACAATTTTGTTCCAGGATTCTTATGTCAAATATAACGGTGACGCACCTCCCTTTGTGATTTGTCTTCACTTCTAGTTTTCACATGTATTTTTCTTCTTAATTGTTTGAAAAAAAGTTATGTTGTATAATTTACATTGGTACTCTGCTCAGGCTTGTCAAACAATTTTAGTGTTTTTCTTTTGAAGTCAGATATATAATTTATCTATACATGCTTTATATTTAATGGATATTTATTCTCATTTCATCCCAACCACATTACAACAAATTTTGTAGATCGAGGAGTCTACCTACATCAACTTCGTTCAAACTGCTATGTTGATTGTGATTGGTTACTGAACATTATTTTTTTCTCCATGCCTAATGGATCTCTTTTTCATCCCGTAGATGCAAATTAAAAAAAAAAATCACCTTGATGATCGTTATAACTAGCCTAAGATTAGAAATAATTTAGTCATCTAATTTACACAGAAAACCCTAGTGAGAGAGACCTCTACAAGGCTAGAAGGAATAGATTCTAGCCTAAAAGTGGTATGCGATTACCTTTGTAATCCTTTCTCAACCTAAAGGAAATTACAGAGTGCTAAAAATATGTTTTTAGATAATTTTATATAATTTTATGAATTTTCCAAAATTGATTTGGCTATCAAATATTTCAATCAATTTCTTAACTTAAGACATTCAATTAAGAACATTCAAGAAGTAAAATTTTACAAAATAACAATTTTGAATTCTAGTTTCATAGACTAAGGAAATAAGTACAATCTTACTATGATGCAAGTCACTTTAATACTTAAAATGAACTAAAATATATCATGTACATCAATTTAATATTAAATTTGTAGAAATTGTCTTTTGGTGTAGTCAATGTAGGTTAATTTAAACAATTAATGATACATTTCTATAATTTTATGTGCTTTCTATAATTTTATTAAATTTTATTTCTTTTGAGGTCATTTAAAGGAGCTTAGTCATAACACATGACATAAGTCATATGTATTGGAATTTCATATACCAAAAAACAATTAATAATATGTTTTTAGATAATTTTATATAATTTTATGAACTTCCCTAAATTGAGTTGGATATCAAATATTACAATCAATTTCTTAACTTAAGACATTCAATTAAGAGCATTCAAGAAGTATAATTTTACCAAATAACAATTTTGAGTTCTAGTTTCATAGACTAAGGAAATAAGTACAATATTACTATGATGCAAGTCACTTTGATACTTAAAATGAACTAAAATATATCATCTACATCAATTTAATATTGATTTTGTAGAGAGTGTCTTTTAGTGCATAATCAATGTATGTTAAATTCTAATCATTTTAATTTATATGTCAAGATGTAAACTAAAAATAAGTTTTATTCGATTTTATTTCTTTTAAGGCTATCTAAAATAGCTTATAGTCATATATATATATATAATAATTATATATAATATATTATATATTATATATATAATATATAAATATATATATTAATATATCACTTCTACATTTCCATTTATGAATCATATGTGTAACTCCTTCCATGAATCCATTTTAAGTAAAATAATATATCAACTTGGTTGTTAAATACTGAAATGGATTTTCTAGAAACCAAATACGTATGACATGTATATAGATCTACAAATTGTTTTGCGTGCTCAATATGAATACTATACACATGACATTTAAAAAATTTAAGATCAAAATTTTTAATTAAATTTAAATCTAAATCCTTATTGATTCTAAATTTTAATTAACTTTTAGATGTATGGAGTTCACATAAAGATGTTATCCTTAAAAATAAGCCTCCTTGAAATTTTGTGTACTTTATAAACTTAAGCATATGAAGGAAACTAAAGCTTGCTGGGTTTGGGGATTGTTAGGCACCTATACTGCAGTAGCATGATACAAAGCTCTTCAGGGCCCAAAGAACAGCAGTCACTCTCCGGCCGTCTGGAAGCTAGTCTG
This sequence comes from Pinus taeda, assembly GCA_000404065.3. NCBI lineage: Eukaryota > Viridiplantae > Streptophyta > Pinopsida > Pinales > Pinaceae > Pinus > Pinus taeda. Next base: position 23,714 of record APFE031675673.1, on the reverse strand, counting down.
GGACAATCTAGCTCTCCCTAAAGTGAATTTGTTTTTCTGGATGCTGGTGCATAACAAGCTTCTTATAGGAGACAATCTAGAGAAAAGGAATATTGCAGGGCCTCATAGGTGTGAGCTATGCAGAAGCAACCTTGAAACTGCCCAACACTTATTTCTGGAGTGCAATTTCACTAAGGAAGTATGGGGGCTCACTCTTTTGGACATGCAGATTCTAGCCTTCCCTCAGAGCACTATTGCTAAACTCTTTTCCTCTTGGAATAACATCCCCACCAAATCCTTCTGGCATAATGTTTGGACGGCAATCCCCAAATTTGTTTGTTGGCAGCTACCGCTGGCGCGTAATGATCAAATCTTTAATGGAAATGGACACTCCCCTCTTCAGGTTGTAGTTAAAGCTAAAGCATTCCTTCTGGAAGCAGCCCAACAACAGTTCTGCAAAGAAGATCCACTTCTCTTTCCTGAAGAAAGGAGATGGCTCTGCCCCCTTGAGCTTTCTCCTCCTAAGCTCCTCCTCACTCCTCAAACAAAAAATCCGAAATGGCGAATAAGAGACCCCAAGGAATTATTCATAAATTGGTGGAGATCTAGAAAACTCACCACAATCTTCTTTGACGGGGCCTCCAAAGGAAACCTCGGGAATGCTGGTGCTGGAGGGTCATTTACTTTTCAGATGGGATTTCAAGGGACTGGTTCTATTGGGGTCTAGGCCAGAAAACCAACAACCAGGTAGAGATTTTCGGTCTCCTCAAAGCTTGTCTAATAGCAAGAGAAAAGGGAGTTAAAGACCTCCAATTCTTTGGAGATTCAGAGATTCTAATAAAAAAAATAAACACGGAGGATCTCTTCAATAATGCTAGTCTCAATAAAATTCTGGGCAAACTGAAAAAGAGTCCTTCAAGATTTCACCTCCTACAAGTTCTGCCACATTCTTAGAAATCTGAATGGCAAAGCGGACCATATGGTGAACAAAGGATGCTCACTCATGAAAGGGCATGCACTTATTAACGATGATAACTTCTTTCAACTTCCTTGAAAATGTTGTAACTCAAAAATTGAATTTGTTGGTTGTTTTCTTTGTAACTGGGGCTGCCTCAATAAAGACCCCTCCTATCTTTTTCAAATAAATAAAATTCATAACCTTTATAGTTAAAAAAAAATATCAATTTATACATGAAAATGTTAATGATAGATGGGCCACATACCTTCCTTTACAATATCAAAGGCTCGACATGATCAAGTGAAATGATGGCTTATTCATCGTGCATCTCTTGCCACATCGGAATTGGATGAGGTCCCTTTGGATTAAGATCTACATATTTCCATCCTTTCACATACCTATGCTTTTCATAGTGATAAAGTCTACACCCATTAACACCAATGCAAAAATCATAAAAACATGCGAGTTTTCTTTTCTCGATGGAAAATATTCCCCCATGCCATTGCTCCGCACTAAGTTTAATTCCCTTGTTCTTTGTACAATATGACAATACCAAGGAATGTATATATTTACGTCGCCAAATTTAACATTCCAAAAGAACCTACACACAAGCCCTATATATCTGTGACCTTCATGTCCTAAATGGGATCTACACTAGTTGACCACCAAGTCCATTGATGATTTGATTCAATTGCATCATGAATCATTTGGTACCTCCTAAGTTATTTCTTCACACAAGTGCCTACAACATCATTCTCACCCTTTTCATGTCTTGTTTCAAAGTAGCTCCAAGTATGCTAAATTTTGTCTTCTTTTGTAGTCAGCTCAACCATTAAAAATTGATTGCTGACTCAAACTACCCTGCACAACCATTTGACCATATCTAATGCTTCTTATATAATATGTCAATTTTTTTAATGATTCAAAAATTAGGTCTAAGCAATGTTGCACAAAAAATGTGTCATGCTCGTGATCATCATTGATGTAAAAGTGATACTCCTTAATCACATCATGTGACTTTTTAGTGTTATCCCTACCATCAAGGTTCAATTGTGCATACCTTTATAGAACACGTACAAATATGGAAACTTGGTCTGAGTGATAATACTCACTTTGTATCTTTTTCTGAGGAGAAAATGTGTAATTCTCAGCAAAGTACACCACTTATAATATTGTTCCTAGATGAAATACTTTACGAGAATGCTTAAGTTTATATGATTTCCACTTTAACATGCAAAAGTGTTTGATATATTTATAGATATGGTTTTGAAACACCCCCATGAATTATGAAATAAGAGTCTCATCCTTAGCATAGTTGATCCTCTTAGGTGCTAAAGTTGAAAAATATGGTGTATTTCCCACGACATACAAATAATGCTTCCATGTGATGGTGACATTTGACATCCCAAACTTGTTTGTATAAATAAGAAAGATCCTATGTAACAATTCCAAATCACCACATTCAATGCATCTTCTTCCACCTATACATATTTTCTTGTAATACAACTCTTTTGGCTCCCCTTTGCACAATATTGATGAAACAAAATCACACACTATAGGAGGAGGTTGTAAAATTCTTGGAAAGTGTCAGGATGAAGTTAAAATTCAACATGATATCAGCAACAACATGTGTCAGAAATTGTATTAGGCCTAATAAAACATGGCTTCAATTTCTGAAACATCCTTATGGATATCTTCACATGGTGATTTCTTTCTTGAAATTCCTCAAACATTGCAACTTCTATCATTTCTACAATGTTCTTAGCGTGTTCCACATACTCGCCTTTAGCTATGTGATGTCATACGACATGCTTTCTATCTGGAATAGAATAGGAATGACTCTCCCAAAAATCTACCAAAAGTGCTTTGATTCCTACTATAAGCCCATCTTGGTAGGGTTTCCCAGTGATAAGAGCCCAACATTCGTCATTTTCATTCACTCAAACCCTAAATTTGGGATACTTGTGCAATTTTTTTCTTAAGATAGGGATCAATTTTGACATTGTTTCCAACTTTTGTTGCCTTGATGTACTTGGTGCAACAATAGCAGCTGTAATTGCCTTGCATGCAACTTGAACTTAAATTTTTTTAGATTTTCCAAACATAGTGAATTCCTTTTATATGTTTTCAGTGAAATTCATATGTGTCTTCTTTCTTTTAGTATCCTGGACACCCAAAATATTTGTGGCATGTTTTATTTTCTTATGTTTGATCAACCCATCTAGTATTTGAGCTTTTTCAACAATTGAATGTTTCTTAAAATGTTTTCAAATGATGTTATTGACACGGTATCTAATATTATGAGTAGGGATAGGCTTCTGAAGGTCCTCTATTTTGCTTGCATACTATTTTTATGCAAACTGTCCATTCCTTTCCAAACCATTACAACTCAATGTTATCCTATCAACTTAAGAGGAAACAATTCATTCTTCCAGTGGTTTATGAGATTGATAAGGAAAATATTCTTCCTCTAGTGGTTGATTAGCTTGACATGGCACACATTGTTCCCCTAGTGATAGTTGATCAACTTGATAGGGCACATGTTCCTTTAGTGGTAGATAAGGTCCATAGGGCAGATCTTGATCCTCATCTGGTTGATCAAATTTATGGGACATATCTTCTCCCTCATGTGGTTTTTCAATTTCCATCCCTGCATGGTGGAATCCAAAATATACTTATAAGTCAAGTGAATCTTGATCATAAGACAAGTGAATAGTAAATCTACACATGTTTATTTAAGAAATCACCATAGGTGGAAGGTCATGATATAATTTGATAGTAGGAATCTAGGTAGCAAAATTTGACATGGACTAGGGGTTCTAAGTTGAAACGTGAAAAGAAAAGGGTTTCAAGCTCAGGGAAAGATGGTTCAAAGAAGAGCACACCAGTGAAAGTATCGGTCCATGTGTTAACAAAAAGGGTGATTCAGAATTTGATGAAAGGTAAAAGCATTCCTCAGTCAATAAAAACAATTTGGAAAACCTAGGATTCTAGTCATGAACCCTAAGGAAAAGTTAAAAGAAAACAAAGTTGAGACTTGACAGCTAGGTAGCATAAGTTGACATGGATCAAGGGTTCTAAGTTGAAACATGGAAATAAAAGGGTTTTGAACTCAGGGAAAGATGGGTCAAAGAAGATTGTAGGTCAGTAAAAGTATTGGCCGCTATGTAAATAAAAAGGGTTATTCCGAATATGATAAAAGATAAAATAATTCCTCCTCAATAAACAAAATCAATTTGGAAACCCTAGGGTTATAGTGAAATACCATAGGGAAAAGTTAAATGAAAAAAAAGTTGACATTTGGAAACTAGGTAGAAGAAGTTGACATGGACCAAGGGTTATAAGTTGAAACGTGGAAAGAAAAGGGTTTCGAGCTTAGGAAAAGATGGTTCGAAGAAGAGCACAAATCAGTAAAAGTATCGGTCCATGTGTCAACAAAAAGGTGATTTAGAATATGATGAAAGGTAAAAACATTCCTCCTCAAGCAATAAAAATCAGTTTGGAAACCCTATGGTGTGAGTCACAAACTCTAGGGAAAATTTAAATTCAAAACAAGTTGACATTTGGATACTAGGTAGAAAAAGTTGGCATGGACCAAGGGTTATATGTTGAAACATGAAAATAAAAGGGTTTTGATGTCAGGGAAATATGGGTCAAAAAAGAGTGCACCAGTAAAGGTATCGGTCCATGTGTCAGCAAAAAGGTGATTTAGAATATGATGAAAGGTAAAGAATTCGTCCTCACTAAAAAAAATTAATTCAGAAACCCTAGCATTCTAGTCACATGGACTAAGGGTTTTAAGTTGAAACATGAAAAGAAAATGGTTTTGAGATCAGGGAAAGATGGGTTGAAGAAGAGAGCATGTCAGTAAAATTATTGGTCCCCATGTCAACAAAAAGGGTGATTCATAATATGATGAAAGGTAAAATCATTCAACATCTATGAAAGGTAAAATAATTTTCATGATGATGTGAATTATATGTAGGAGGCACCTGAGGATGATATAATGCTTATGAAACATGCAACTAATTACAAGAATTCTATTATGAGAAAGAAATCAGTTAGCAAGAAAGGAAAGAAATCAACAACACCTAAGGTTGTTGCATTTGTAAGCACACTTGAAAACATATATTTTCTTTATGAAAACCAAATGAATCACATACATAAAGACAAAGTGAAAAATAAATGATTAATTTTCCCTTTAATTATAATGTGTGAAACAGTCAACAAAAAAGGTTTATCTAAGGTTTTTCATATGAGAAAAATTCCTAAAAATACCTAACATCCTTCCACTCGAGTAGTAACTAGGCATTGTGAATACTTTAGAATAGGGTACTGGGGGCACATCAAAAATGTCACAGATGATGCTTCTAGTAGTAAAAAATCCAACCAAGATATGGAGAGGGCTATAGTGGCCAAATGTACTAGGTCTACATCCCAAAAGAGCTAGCGATGCTTCCAATAACCTGACCAATATCACCTCAAGTCTAAGTGCTCCCACACCTCTACCTATAGGGAAAGAGGCCATAATATTTGGCCACGAAGTTACTCACATCCAATGGGAATGTATGAATCTCTACTTCTAGTTGTCAGTTTTGGAACTAGAACCCCTACCACATGTCGGGAGACAACATGAACGTCCATGATGATATTCCACCTAGGACTGACCCCCTTCATAGGTTTCTCTCCATGTACAAGATTTTTCACTAGATGATGGAGGATTTTAAGCTCCCTAAAAAACAACATCCTATGTTTCAATATGAAAACCAACCATGATGTCTTATGTGTTGCCTATTGCCATGGTCCTAGCCTGAACTATAAATTATCTTGTGGCCCCTGTGGGGAATTTAGTGTGTTCAGGTTAAGATTATTTTTAGAAAGGATTTGCTTCACCTAGGGTGTGCAACAAAATATAAGCTCAAATAAATTAGGTACAAATATTTTAGAAAGAGGATATCTTTTATACGAAGTCTAAGTGCGCTTAGTTTTTGGAGTGAATGTGTGTGAAATTGAAATTGTGAGCATACAAAGTGTGAATTGATGTGGATATGCAGTGATCCTTTACAATCCCCTTAATTAAAATATGTGATGTTTATTCTTTTCAAGAAAAGAAATGATGTGTGGATGATTAGCCACTTCTTTCCTAATTATACTATGTGAGCATATGTTTGTGTGCAAAATTTTAAAGTAAAATATAAGAAATTACTCTACTTGTAATGGTTAGTAAAGTAAAATGGTTAGTAGTGATGGTGTGTGCAAGGTGAATCTAGTGCACATACGAAGTGTTTGAATTGCAAGGATGTGGATATGTGGTTCATGATCCTTTTATACAATTTTGATAATTACACTATGTGATGTTTCTTCCTTGCAAGAAAAGAAATGATGTGTGGATTATGGACTACTAACTTCTTTCCTAAATATATTGTGTGAGCATATGTTTGTGTGCAAAATTTCAAAGTAAAATATAAGCCTAAATTGCTCTATTTGTAATGGTTAGTAAAGTAAATTGGTTAGTAGTGATGGTGTTTGCAAGGTGAATCTAGTGCACATGAAAAGTGTTTGAATTAAAAGTATGTGTGAAATGTATTATCTAGTTACAATGGGTGGTTAAATATGTTTCTATAAATGGTTAATAAAACACAACATTGCCATTTAATTTTTTTGTTTTGACAAGTCATAGGAATATTGTCTCCATTTACTAAGTGAAGCATTTGAACTTTTTCAAAATTAGCTCTTCTTAGCAACAATTTTTTGTTTCTTCCGGAGAATATATAAATCTGAAACTAAAAGTGATTTATACAACAAAGTGAAGCATTTCAATACATTTTTCAAATTTACTTATTCGTAGAAACAATTTTTTATTTCTTCGAAAGACCATATAAATCCCAAACTAAAAGTGATCCATACTGTAACAAGGAAAGTATTATATTTTTTTTCATATATATCATATACCAAACATTTCAATTATTTAAATCCAATGTCAATTAGTTAACTACTCATTTGTATAATAATTTTCAAGGTTGCTGGACTAAAGGCTAATAGAAATTAAGTTTTAATTCTTATATAGGAAAATTCTAAATACATATTTAATAGGGAATTATTACTTAAATAACTTAATGATGTGGATAATATTTTGAGTTTCAGAGAAAGATTTTCTTGAAAAATCAAGCTAGTGATTATCAAATTGAAGGGTCAAATTTATTTGATGAGAGAAAACAAAATCTATATCTACAAATTTATCAACTATAAGATAAATTGTGACTAAAAAACCATATAGTACATAAGTATACACTCCATGATACAATACGTAACCTATTCAACTAACTTTTAAGTATGTTAATATTTTAAAGACTACTATATGAAATCAAATGAGTTGGAAAAGTTTTCCTTCATTAGAAGCACCATATCATGTAATGTTTTAAAACATGTAACTAAAATTGCCAAAAAACAATAGTAAGAAGAACTTTCTTAAAGGAAGAACTTATCAAAATTATAGAGAATTTCATAATTCCAAATAAAAAGTGGAGGAAATGTGGGATGAGAAGGACAACGAAATTGTTGATAAACAAAACAAAAAGAAATCAAGAGATAGAGGTTTTAGTGGATTTAGATAACAAGGAAGATGCTTCAAGGTATTATCAACAATGAATGTACATTTTTATCATTTACGGTGAAGAGGGGCACAAATGATTTGAGTGTTTTTTTGGGAGAATGTAAATGGAAAATTTTAGGAGAACAATCAAGTTGGGCACAAGGAGGGGTAAGAGGATTTAAAAAACTATATGCCATCTACAAGGAACCATTTTCTATGCATGTGCAAAGATGGATATCCAATTTATGTTTTCAATTATTTTAATCAAATCTTGACAAAGTTTAAACTAACAAACACATCTCTTTTAACTTTTTAACCATATTTTGCAATATATTTCATGATTACATGTTGAGAAAGAAGTAGATGAATTTAATCGACATTAGATTTCCATAGTCTAAGAAGATTAACATTCTAAAAATTTCTAGCATGTCATCAATACATGCATGCTAATTTATTTCTTTTGCATTTATTATCTATGAATTTAATATTGTTTAATCACATAAGTATTCCATGGATAATTATACTTATATAAAATAATACACTCCTTTTTATGCAAGCACGAATATACACTACACTTTGCATGTCTTTAAAAAACTTGTTATTTTTAAAAATGCTCATAACCTTCATGTGAGAATTGAAAGATGAAATTTGTGAGGTTTTGAAAGGTAGGGGTCATAAGTTAGGATTAAAATAAACATTAAATTTTGTATATGATGATGAATGTTACGAAATTTTAGACATGTCAAAATACAAGGAAAAGGGGACTTTACTTTTGGGGCCCTGCAACCTAAACTAGGTTTTGAGTTAGGGTTTGGAGCTGGTAACCACGACGGGTCATGGAGGAGGGAGTTCTGCTCCCTCCTATAGTCAAATAGTCGTGAAGAGAAGCAAGGGAAATGGTTTGCATCACTTCAAGAAAGCACCAGAGGTGATAACTGAGGATATTAACACAAGAAACATCAAACCTCATGAACAGAAAGAAAGTCATAAGGAAGATAGTAGGGAGAAGAGGAAAGAGGGTAGTAGTAAAAAAGTTGCACCCTTGAGCATGATAGGGGTCTGTAAACCCAAGTTGACCATAATTCCTCGAGTCGTTTTAAGCAACCTAGCACTATAGGTGCACAAAGAACACATGGTGGAACACATGGTTATATGCAAATTTATGGGGATTTGGTCATCAGAGAAGGCCTTACACACATGGATAAGGAACCACTGGAAACCAAAGGGGGAAATGAACCTTCACCTTAGATCCAAGGGCTTCTTTATGGTGGTGTTCATGAGCCTATAAGATAAAGATAGCATGTTCGAGGGACGACCCTATTTTTACTCTACTGCAGGCCTTTACATGCGACCATGGGTGATGAGATTTGTCCTAGAATGAGAAACGTTCACTTCAGTACTGGTATGGATAATAATATACTCCATTCCTTTATATTATTGGTCGTCGGAGTCTCTAGAGTCTATTGGAAATAAATTAGGGCATTTTATAAAAATATCAGATGCGACTTTAAGAGGTAAATACATTTATTTCGCCTGAATCTGTGTGGAAATCGACTTATCTGGAGCACTTTCAGACGAGATCATTTTAGAAGTGTATGATGAATAATGGGTGCAGGTGGTGGACTATGAACATGTCCCATTCAAGTGTCGTAAGTGCCACGAACATGGGCACCTATACAAAGGTTGCCCATTAAACAAACTGGAGAACAACAAAAAAACCAGCACAAGCAAAGATCCTGAGGGTTTCACTAAGGTGGGGGGAAAAGGAAGGGAGGAAAGAGGTACTAAAATAAAATCTATGAGGATGGGCAACCGAGCCACAATAGTTTCAAAATCTTAGAATAAGAAGTTGGAAACAATGGGCAAACCAAGAATGAGAGACTAATACCAATGAGAAGTACATCATTGCTAGCATGGAGAACATACCAAAGAACATCCATCAAAATGATTATCTACTGAAAACTGTGAAGCTGAGTAGGGACCATGAGATGACCCCAAGTGAGGTGGGAATGGAGGACAACGAATTGCAGGAGATTCTTGAGAGGGAGAACTTAAATCTAGAAAATTTTCTGGGACAGGGTATTTCCAAAGGGGTTGACTCCCCACCAAAGGAGGATTTTGACAGGGTTCAACAACTCTTCATATGGAGATCCTAATCGAAGGGCTCTAGATTCAAAAGAAACCATGAAAGCCATGAGAATAGAGGGATGAAAACAATGGAGGAAACACCAGAATACTCTTCCAAGAATCTGGTTAGGAAAAGAGAAAGAAAAAGACAAAATGAGCTGCTGACCGAATGTGAAAAACTCATGATTAACTCAGGTAAGATGAGATCTCTCATCATCTACTCCTTTATGAACCATTCCTAATGAAGCTTACAGCCTGGAGCATTAGGGGCCTAGAAAGTAAAAAGGAAACAAAGAAATCTTAGCAATAGAATAAAAGAGGAAAAACCAAATATGGTTTTTATTCAGGAAACTAAGTGTTCGATGGACAAGACTAGAGAAATACATAGAAAATGGTTAAGGTATGAGTATCTAGAGGTTTAGGTAGATAACTCAATAAGAGGGATTCTTACGCTTTGGGATCCCCATAAACTTGGAATATTGGATGCGGAAACATCCAAGAACTATCTATCGTTGGTGATTCAACCTTTGGGTGACAGGGAGACTTACATGATTACAAATGTCTATTGTCCTAAAAAACTAGAAGAAAAACTGAAGTTTCTCACCTCCCTTGTGGAGCCGAGAGAGAGATATATCCTGGTATGCCCTAGATTTTGGTAGGGGGTTTCAATATGATTAAATCTCTTACAAAGAAAAAAGGTGGCACCAGAACACTAGGTAAAGACTCCATTTCCTTCCAAAACTTCATAAACAAAATGAGACTAGTGGATGCTAAAAAAATAAATGGCACTTTCACCTAGAACAACAAGAGAGGATGGGTTTCTCAAGTTGCCTCTAAATTAGAAAGATTCATAATCTCAGAGGACATCCTTCTCATAGGCCTTGACATATCAACTCTAATCCTTCCCTTTGGAGGCTCCGACCACTAGCCAGTCCAGCTTGTAGCCGCTTTTATGGGTACACCAAGGAATAAACCTTTTAGGTTTGAAAATCTCTGGCTCTCTCACCCTGACTTCACTAGCAATATTGACAAATGGTGGATGGAATATTTTCCCATTCAAGGCACAAAAATGTTTATGCTGCAAAAAGACTTAAACACATCAAATCCAGAATCAAAGCTTGGAACAAGAAAGAGTTTGGAAATATTTTTAAAGCTAAAAGATAAGTTGAACAGAAACTCCAGGGGATTAATCACATCATAATCACAGATGGTTTTATCGAGGAAAGGAAAACTCAAGATGAGTCTCTTCAGAAGGAATGGGAAGGTAGATGCATTCAAGAGGAGATTTATGGAGGCAGAAATCGAGAATGCAGTGGATTGGAGAAGGGGAAAAACATAAAGTTTTTTCATAAATAAACTTTGGATCACATGGCACATAACAAAATTTCAAAACTTAGAGATTTTTAAGGGAAAGAGCTTGTCTCCCACAAAGAAATGCAATCTATCCTAGTATAAATCTTCCTTAGAATTGTAAAGGAGCCTCTCTTAGATAGGTTATAGTTCATTAAGAATTTCACAAAGTATATTTTCAAGCTTGTAACAAGGGAAGACAATCACAAACTTAATAGGCTAGTGTCTGAAGATGAGGTCAATGAAGTTATCAATGAGATGCAAAATGGAAAGCTCCTGGCCCGGATGGATTCAATGTGGACTTCTTCAAAGTATGCTGGAAAATAGTCAAACAAGACATCCTTGATGTAGTGGAAGACTCCAGAAGATCCAGAACGGTTTTTAAGGCCCTTAGTGCCTCTTTCATAACTTTGATTCCAAAGCAGGAAAAATCCATGACACTGGGAAAATTTAGACCCATAGCTTTATGTAATGTGGTGTATAAGATTATTTCCAAAGTGATCGCTAACAAACTCAAGCCCCTTCTTCCAGCTCTTGTCTCAGAGGAGCAAACTGGTTATGTGGAAGGAAGAAAGATTCTCAATAACATCATATAGGCTCATGAGGTGGTACACTCACTTGAGAGTAATAAGCAAGCTAGCATGATCATAGAGCTTGACCTAGTGAAAGCTTACGACAAGCTAAGCTGATCTTACATTAGGGCAGTGCTGAGAGCTTATGGTTTTGACCAAAACTAGATTAGATGGGTTATGGACCTAGTATCCAAGGCTAGTTTTTCAATCCTTCTTAATGGCTCATCTTCAAGAACCTTTATGCCTTCTAGGGTTCTCAGACAAGGAGATCCTCTCTCATCCTTCCTCTTTGTGCTCATGATGGAAGGGCTAGGCAGAGCGATAAAAAGTGCAAGTGCTGAAGGAAGAATCTAGGGACTGAAACTGACCATAGATGGAGCTGCTTCAACTCACCAACAATTTTTGGATGATACTATACTGTAGGGCATTCCCATGGTCAAGGAAGCCAAAGATTTAAAAAAAATATTAATGACTTTGCTATGGCTACTAGAACAAAGGTAAGCCTTGCCAAATCAAAAAATTTCTTTTTTAACGTTGACATTTCCATTCAGAGAAACCTCACGAGAATTCTAGGGTTTCAAATGGATCATTTAACTTCTAAGTACCTTGGAATGCCTCTTATAGACAAACCTTAGAGCAAGGGAGTGTGGGAGGTAGTAATTAACAAACTTGAGGACAAGATTAGAAAATGGACTTGCACGTCTTTGAATTTGGTAGGGCATCTTGTACTTATAAAGGTTGTCCCGTAGACCATACCCATTTTCATGTTGTTAGCTCTTCCTACTCCTAAACGAGTTATGCAACAGATCAGGAATATTCAAAGAGATTTTATTTGGGGAAAAGGGGAAGAGAAAAATAATTCGGCTTTGGTAGCTTGGGACAAGCTCTGCTAACCTAAGGCCCATGGTGGTTTGGGGCTTCACGACCCTGAAATCCTTAGTAGAGTATCAGGAGCCAAACTCTGATGGAGGTGGCTCAAGGAATCAGCTACCCCTTGGGCTAAGCTTTGGAAGTAGAAATATGCAAATAAATTGCAGGATAGGGATCATATCAAAATTTTAGGACTTATCAAGTGCTTCCACATTTGGAACCTTGCTTGGGAAGATAGAGCCATTGTCTAGCATCATAGTTTTTGGGAGATCTAAGATGGGAACCTTGGACGGTTTTGGGAGGATAACTAGCAGTAGGAACCAAATTTGTTTAGAGAAGAATTAACCACTCTAAAAAATGACACTGATAACAAAGGTTTACTTATGGTAAGTGACTTCTAGGATCAGGTAAGGGACAATGATAAATGGAGAATGTGGAAGAATCTTGGTTACAATGAAGAGAGTCCCTTGAGGGCCTAGGCAGATTCTCTTTCTCTTAACTTGGAGCAAAGGAAGATTTTTGTGTCTTCCATGTCTGACCAATTGAGATGGGGTTGAAACACCAAAGGAACTTTTAACCTCAAAGAAGCTAAATGCATGGCCCTAGGTTATGATTATCCAAACCCTGATTAGATTTGGAATGACCTTTGGAAGAACCCGCAATGGATGAAAATAATCTTTTTTAGGTGGTTGGTTCACCAAAAGAAAATTCTCACATGGGAGAATCTTCTGAAAAGGCGATTTGTTGGCCCATATAAATACCATCTATGTGGCTTACAGGAGGAGATGGTGGAGTATTTACTAAACCTCTACCCCTTTACCTCTATCATGTGGGATTGGGCGGCCTCAATCTTCAGGAAAACAGATAGGGATAGACTCAACATCACAAACACTTTGAAGAATTGGAGGAAAGGCTTCTCAGGTAATGAAAACATTAACAAGGCTTGGACTCTAGTTCTAGGCTTTATTATCTTGGATGAATGGAAAGAATGCAATGTCAAGATTTTCAAGAACAAAATAAGCTTTACCTAGAGTATCATTGTCCAATGTTTACGACAGCTTAGAGATACAGTAGGAGCCCTTATTTGGAAAATTCATGAGGACCTACCTTTAACCCAAGATGTTCGCATACTATTGTAGTTGGGTCTCGATTCTTTGGTTCCCCAATGCGCTGGCAAGGGTGGGAGCAAAATTACTGCTGGTAAAGATATCTGGCAACCTCCTCCTTATGGTTTTTTGAAAATCAATATAGACGGGGCCTCTAAGGGCAACCCAGGGATGACTCGCTATGGCGATGTTGTAAGAGATGAGAAAGGGTGCGTAAAGAATATCTTCTATAGTCATTTGGGGATTGCCACAAATACCATGGTAGAGATTATGGCCTTAGATCAGTGCCTAGAAATCCTGATGGAGGAAAATTTCATAACGCCATCATTGAAGCTGACTCTGAACTGGTCATTAATGAAGCCAAGAAAATGTGTAATGGAACAAAACATGGAAAAGTTTCAAAACATTGGAGGCTCTCGTAGGTATTTCAACATATTCATTCCCACTTGCAAACCCTGAGAATATTTATGTTTGTTCATGTGAGAAGGAAATCCAATATGTTAGCTGATCATGTGGTGAATGAAGGGGTGCTATATAAGGAAAGCTACATTTGGTATGACTGAAATTCTATACCCTCTAGAAACTACGCAATGATTGTCAATGACAGATAAACAAAGACATGGTGAATCTTCAGACCAATGACAAATGAAGAGGAGGAAGACCAGTGGGAGATGAATGAATGGCACAAACTCGAAGTGAAGAGAAGGATGAAGAGGTAAGATGAAGGAACAACATAAATGCAAAGTGAAGAAAAGGATGAAGAGGTGGGGTAATTATTCATAGGAGTCATTAGATCATGGAATATCAATAGGCATAATTGGTGGAAAAGATAAGTGGGAGTAGCGGGAGTAGGAGAGGACGGAATTCCTTGAACTTGATTGAAGTGCCACTTTTAATCTTGACCATCAATCTTATTACTTCGTGTTGACGTCACATGCCCTTAAGGGGGTTCAACTACCTGTAACCTGCATGCTAGTGGAATAGGCGTAGCCCGTAGGTTTTAAGTGCCCCTGATTATTGAATGGATATCAGGTTTTAAAGTGGAGGGAGGTTAAGTCTAAGAGTGGATCCAAAAATTATAGACGAAAGGTTCATTTTCCCTATTGGGTTCAGATTGCGGTTAAGTGAGGCGCAAGTCTCTGGGGTGATACTTTTTGATTGGATATTAGGCTTCAAGGTGGAGGGAGGTTAAGGCTAAGAGAGGACCCAAACATTTATAGACCAAACGTTCATTGATGACATCGGGTCTGGATTTCGGTTAAGTGGTGTGCAAGTCTCTAGCATGATGCTTTTTGATTGGTTATCGAGTTTCAAAATGGAGGGAGGTTAAGGCTAAGAGTGAACCTAATAATTTATAGACCAAAGGTTTATTGACGATATCGATTCCGGAAAGCGGTTAAGGGATGCACAATTTTCCCAAGCAATGTTGTGTCAATCGCCAGATCAAGAACCATACCGACAATGGGGATTTATTCATAGTTAGTATTTCAGTAAAAGAGGGTAAATTTATTTTGTTGTGGGATGTTTAGGGTATGTTTGTCCTTGTTGCTTGTTTTCATCAACAGATCTGTCTTTTACTAGTCTTTACACTTGTAAGGATGTGTACCATATGTAATCTTTTTTTCGGTTAATTGAAGGCTCCACTCTTATTTGACCAAAAAAAGAATGTTATGAAAGTTTAATGTTGTTATACATGTTTAACAAAAAAATGTCTTGTCAGTTCATGCACATTGGAAGTAGGGATATTTTTTCTCATCCTGGATCTTGAAACATTTTCTTTCCCTTAACTCCAACTTTAGATATAAAATATTAGTCAAACTAATTATTATAGGTTTTGTAGCACCTATGTGACAACCATTTTTGCTAATCCTGCTTGTAAATAAATTGTCGTGAATTGTAATTCATGTAAATAATATATGGAAATTATGTTCCAGTGGTTTTCCTTGGTTAAATCACATCCTTAGTTTTTGTGGGTTATGTTAAACCATTAAAATTCAAAGGTGGTTCATAATTTCCATGAATTCAATTGGTTTCAAAAATTTCCAATAAACCACGGTTTCAAGTCGTTTTCAATAATTTGCATGGTTTCTAGTGGTTTTCAATAATTTGTGTGGTTTCAAGTGGTCCTCTTTAGTTTTTGTTACATTTTATCTTTTAACTACATGGTATTACTTTCAATGCTTGTTTTATCTTAGTTTTATTCTTATGTTCTCCACTTTTTTTATGGTTTTCAATCATATTTCCTAATGCATACAATATGGAGCAAGTAATATGAGAAGATAATTTCAATTACTTGTATTTGCATGAATTTATTGAATTGCATGATATTCTTGTTCTCTGAATGTTTGATGTCTTTTTCTCATCCTTTCTCTATCTATCTCTCATATTTCCTTCATGGATGGCAATTTCTTTCCTTTTCTAAATCCAAATCTTCAATTTCCCATGTTTTTTGTGAATCCTTGTGTAATTTTCACACTATGACATTTCTCTATGAATGAATGTTTTTTGTTTTTATTTTTAAAATTGAATTTAGACTCTAATTTATTTTTTGATAGCAGAGGCTCGATCAAGCCCTTGATTCATAGCATTTACCGTTAATAGCATTAATATAAGTTGGTAGGTAGGGGTTTGGCGGGTTAGGATTTTAATGGTTCAATTGAGCCACTGGTTTACCACATATATGACTTGATTCAGGGTTAATTTAACACTTGATTGAGAAATTTGAATTTTGAATTTAAGTGGTTGATTGAGCATAGTTCTTGATCGAGCTCTTGAGGTCCTAGAAATTACAATTTCAGCACCCCTTTTGCAACCCGATTTTGTACCCTAGAAAATTTAGGGAATAATTTGTCCTTAAGTGGCAAAGTTGATCATGTTGGATTCATGAAAGAATCCTATACCCAATGATATATGAATTTAACACTTTAAAATTCAAATGATATTTTTCATCTAAGTTCTTTTAAACATAACGCTTAATTTGTTTTTGGATAGTTTCAAAGGGGTTGAATAAAAATTCAATAACATATAATACACCCAACCATTTTTTTTAAATACCTTTATTGTTTTTTACGACTCCTCTTCAAAAGGGAACTCTTGGTTTTCCAATTTATCTAAAGAGTTGAAAAGAATATTACATGAACACGAGTCTGCAAAATTCAATATAAATATTACTTCGCCAACTTCGGAAAATAATAAAAAATAAAATTTTGCATAAAGAAAATAAATTTCTAATATGAAAAAATTAGTTCTCTCCATGTAGATCATGCTTATACACACACAGACACACAGACACAGACACACACACACACACACACACACACACACACACATTTTAGACTAATTTGTGCTACATGAATACACACATACCTCTTAAGTTTTGCGAGAATTTGTAAGGACATATATTGCATTTAATAGAAAATTGAGAGATTATATGACACTATATTTTTTTTGAAAAAATAAAAATAGGACAAAAATATAATTATTCGCATATTGTCTTTTTACTCTAAATCAAAATTCATAATGATTATATGAATTTTGAGGGTTGCAATTAGAAAAAAGAGGAAAAAATTGAAATTTCATCACCACATTTAGCCCAAAAGTGTAACCCATCTTCAGGCATTCATCCATATCTTTGTTAAAAAAAATTAAACATGATCCATGTCATGTAATTGATTAGGATGTGGTATACGTTGAACCAAAAGGAGAATTCCAAGTCAAACCACATCAAATGTTGGACCAAAGAGAGATTTTACTCCAGAATTGAGCCACCACCCATGTTAAATTGCAATAGAAGCACTTTGGACCTGAGAAAACCACTTGGGAATTAGAAGATGAGATGGATAATACTTTCCCAATGCTATTTAAGGATGTAAGAATTCATGAGAAAACACCGGGGATAGTGTCTTTTTTGAGAGGGGAGGAGTTGTAACTCCCTTAGAAAATGACTATATGACATGAATTTATTTTTATTACTGTAAGTTAAAAAATATTAAAAGGCTTGTGATAAATGTCATGATATAAATATTATTTGAGAATGAAGAAAATAAAGAAATGCTTTAATGTGTTAATGCTCCGAGGAAAAATGAAAAGGCCAGCACAAGGGTTTAATCCTTAACTATTAAGAATAAAACAATTGGAGTTAGTTGTGCATAAAGAGGTAAAAAAAAAAATAAAAAAAAAATAAAAAAAAAAAACCTTCTTTTCGTTGGATTTTATTTTGTGAGAGAAAGAGAAGAAAAGAAAATACAAAAACCACACTGATAATTTTTTATGGCTATATATAAATGTCATATTGTGTGAATTCTGGGAAAAATTAATAATTGTGGGAGATAAAGAGGGTTCTTAGAAAATACTAGTGGGAGATATATACTTGGGAGATATATACTTGTGGAACCCATATGAATTAGAGGGATGTTGATAAGGGTTGATGAGGAAATCATCCAAGGAAGAAATCCTATAGAGTTATTATTCATTCTTCTTGATAGTTAGAGGATAAATTGGGGGAACTAGACAAAAGTTGCTTCACCATTGGGTAGAATGTGAAGGCCTTAAGCTTGTTCCTGAAAGGGTTTAGATTAGTTCAGGTTAATTACATGTGTGTAGAAGAATATGAAATTGTATATTCTAGTGATTGTAAGTTACTTTGATCTAATCTTGTGTTTTGCAGAGAAATAAGAGACTAACTATGTGTTACAGACAGTGAAGCATAGTGTGAGGATTCTATCTGAGATAATGGTCATATGCGTGAAGTGGTAAAATATTGAATGTATGTTAACATTTGAGTCAAAATAAGAAAACAAATACAAAGTAGGAGTTGTTAATTTAGATTATCTGTAGTTTTCTTACTGGTAATAAATATTTCTAGGTTACTTGAAAATATTTAATATGCTTATCTATGTAAATGATTACATACAGTAAAGTATATCAAATATATTAAAATAACGTTTTTTGGAATAAAATGAATAACATGCTGTGAACTGATATGTAAGAAAAGAGAGTAATTGTTATTTAACAAATAATACCATAAAATGAAAGAATTTTTCATTATGGAAAATCAGAAAGTGCATATATCATAAATAAAAGTAGACATAATGCATACAACATCTATTTCTCGAATTTCACAATGGCCCTTGACCAATAAAGTAGTAAGTTAAAGACAAGTGAAAGTGACAATGAAAATAGAAGAGTCTTCTTCCAAAATATATAATTATAATTCAGTGCATTCAGTACAGGTACGTTGTGGAGTTTACACTATGTAATGTACAAATTAATATGTATATCAAAAAACACTTATATTCCTAGCCATCACAATAGTTTGGGTACTCATATATTCTCATGGTGCAATAATTACTTGTATGAGGGTTGATAGCCTAGATTTAATAATACATAGAAGATAAGATGATAATGCCCCAACTAATTCTGAGTAGTGTTTTATGACCAAGGCAGAACCCTGGTAGACAACACCAAATACCTACATGAAGAAAGTTAAATAAAAAGAAACATGTTGATAATTCCTCCTGCTCACACCCTTTAACTCCAATATGACCCTCATACATGCAACAAGGACCGAGGACTGCAATTGTTAGCATTAAAATTAACTTTCATTTGTCAAACAAAATATAATAAGGAACAAGAGAGCTTAGGAAAAGGGTTGTCTCTCTATACTTGTAGAGCTGTAGAGCACAGCCATTATCCCACCTAATAGCAACATTTTAGCTAAAGTATAGAGGACCAATATGGGTGAAAGCATGAAGATGCGTTACAATTTTGGGCCAAATGTGGTGATGAAATTTCAAGTTTTTCCTCTTTTATCAATTTGAATCCCTCAAAATTCATATAAGTATTATGAATTTTGATTTGGAGTTAAAAAATAATGTGGATAATTATATTTTTGTCCTAATGATATATTTTTTAAATATTTAGTGTCTTATAATATGTCAATTTTCCATTAACTGAAATGCTTGTCCTTGCATTTTTTCACACATCTTAAGAGACATGTGTGTGTTCACGTAGCATAACTTAGTATAAAATGTGTAATTTAAATTTTCTTTATATATGAGCATAGCATACTCAGAGATAGCTAAGTTTTTCATATTTAAAACTTATTTTTTTTATGGAAAATATATATATATATATAATATATATATATATATGAATTTGGTGAAGAATATTTCAATTGCATTTTATAGACAAATGTATTCATGTAAGTTTTTTTTCAACTATTGAAATAAAATGAAAAAAAAGGGTACCATTTTGAAGACGACTCATATAGTGGTATTTTTTTAATTTTTTTCGTTGTGTATATTTTATGATATTTATTTTTATTCAACATCTTTAAAATTAGTCAAAAAAAATTCAAGCATTATGTTTAAAAGAAATTATATAAGAAATATCATATTAATTCAAAAATTTCAAACTCATATGCCATTGGATAGAGGGTTCCTTCCCAAATAAAACATGATCAACTCCGCCACTTAAAAACAATTTTGCTTGGAGTCCACTAGGGTACAAAATGTTGTTGCAGAAAACTTTGCAGAAGAGGAGCTAAAAAATAGTTTTTAGGCCCTCAATAGCTCGATGTAGCAGTTAAAATGCTTGATCGAGTGTTTTAGATTCAAATTTCAAATAACTCAATTGAAGGTCTAAGAAACCCACAATTGTGATTAAGCAGAGGCCCGATTGAGGTATTATAATTATCTTAAAAAATACCTCACAATACTTGTTTATAAGTGAATCATAAAATTGATTTATTCCACAATTTTTT